>KK499769.1:2645508-2712075 GCA_000688715.1 Glossina pallidipes
GCGAAGACTTTAACCTCATAGTCTCAACAAACAAAATTGAAACTGTTTTTTCACAACTTGCTCATAAAGGATGAAGGAGGCCTTCACAAATTATTGCAATCGCAGTTTAGGAGAGAAAAAAAAATTATTCGCTTTTCTGTTTTTATTTACGCTCTTTAAAAGCAAATGAGAGAGAAAATAATATATTTTTACATAGGTATGACCTCTAGACTTTAATCATATCACCTGGAATTTCGACACATACTGCGTTGGGTTTTTCTCGGTTCTTCTCATCATATGCTCGAAAATAATTAACAATTTTATATCGCCCTTCCATATTTATGCCACGCACATTAAAGTCAACAGTGAATAAAAATGGTTCATGATGATATTTTCTCTAAATTTCAAATATATATAGAAACTTGTATTATAACTAAATATTAGGCGACGTAATCGACAGTACGTACACCTTTGGCTGGACAACGAGCATCCTCCGATATGATATGTTTCGCCCAAATATCATACACGACAGACGTGGTGTCCTTCATCTCTTTGCAATAGTCGCTTGTCAATACCGTAAACGTAGTTGGCTGCCAAGTACCACGTGAAAATTTTTTAAGCTCACTATGCATCTAGGAAACGATTAAACAGAATCTTTTTAATTTTATTATGCAGCACGAATAGGCGTAGATTTTAAATTTTATTAAATTTCTATACGTCTTACAAAAAAAAATTCAAAAGCTCCTTTTTTTTATTTATACTCATCACCAAAAAAACGTTCGTATGATATAATACAGATGAACGATGAAAAGTGATAAAATGATTTAAATTTTACTATTTACCGATATGCGATCGTTTTCCTCTACATCCCAAAGAATGTCAACAGTTCCATCCGCGTGTATACCTTCGTCGTTGTAAGAGAGGCCGAAGTCACTCAGATTAAGAAAGTCGTTGACCCCTCCCATTTTTTGTTCACCCTGACAATCTCTAACAAGGTCAACATCTTCCGGTATGAAACGATAAAGAGCTTCGCCACGTTGCACTGTTAGCGTTGCAAATGTGAATACAACTATCAAACCGTTTAGAGGGTTCATCGTAACGCGTTGAGACTGAAAAACTCACTAAATAAATGCCATGAAAAGATTCTTCTATTTATTGGCTCAAACTAATGCTAAATTTGCCTGAAACGTTGTTTTAATTATTGTCATTGTTCATTATTTGGAAAATCGAAAACACACAACAAACACATGATATCTTGATATATATGCGGTATTGCGGGATAGGTCGTTCGATCTTATGCGCCTTCTTGAGCTATTCAAGCATTCAATTTTCAACATTAGTACTTTAAAGCGAAGGGGTGATTAACTCAAAATGGATATTTTATCTAATGTCGTTTAGCTTACTTGTTAAGCTGTAAATTTTGTATACTTCTTGTAGGTGAGGGAGATGCGACATCGAACTGAAAATCTAGTCGTTGCTATCGCATGCTCTCCTATCTGTTGTTAATACAGCTGATATGAAAATCTAAAGAAACCGATAATAAAGCATTAGAAGGTGAGCTTTGGCTTGAATACCAACTATCTCCGGGGAAGACTTAGGAATGTGATGACACCTTTCTAACTTTTCTAAGCAGACGGACATGTTCGAGAAAGTTTAGTTAACCGGTTCAGAGTAAATTTACTTTATGGAGTCTCCGATGCATACCACTATGCATTGCTAATTCAATACAATGCCACTCATCCGCTTCCAGATGATAGGGTATAACCATATTTTATTAATATATGCCCTCTAGGAGTCTTTTTCTACCCTAAACAATGAATTTCTTTGAGCTCGTTGTTCTTGCTGGTTATTGCCATTAAACACGATTTTGAAAATACAATAAATATTAATACAAATACAAATAAATATTAATCAGTTAGTATGATCTTTTTGACGAACGAAAAAATGTAATGAAATTAAATAAAAAAAAGCGGGCATTGTTCACATTGACAAAACGTGTCATGTGTACAAAGTTGTGTGTGTAAACGTGGTACGACGGATTTGCTATGGATTGCGTTGGTCTACGGTTGTCTGTCCGTCTGTCTGCGTTGTTTTTTTGTGTTGAATGTAACAGTGTCAAAGATCGGACCACTTTTTCGAGTACTTCCAATATAAGTCTTTATCTTAAAAATATCATTGTCTGAATAATTGTATTAACTGAAGTCGTATAGGGTATTTAATGCTAGGCGGTGAGGAACTATAGTGCCTTTTTTTGTTCTAGGTTTGTAAACATGGCCTTACCTCTTAAAAGTCACATAAAAGAAAATACATAAAAGTGTAAAATAAACAATTATTACATAGAGGGACCGATTGGCCTTACGCTAAATGGATATGTAATGCTGTCAACTTATAAGAAAAAAAAGTTGACGCAACAAAGGTTGTGTCATCCACTCATCTTCAAAGTGATAAATTCCGTCCGTTATATATCCACCAAGTGTATGCAAAAACATGATTAAAACTATTCTCTAACAAACTATTTTTTTTTATATTTTAAGCTTGGCAATACTTGACAAAACTTTATTGCACTGTGCAACGAAATAGAGACAAAGAAAAAAATTTAAATTATTTTCCTAAAGTTAGACATGCAAGACTTAAAGCTGGAGAGGAAAAAAATGCAGGAATACGATCAAAGAGATTATGAACTTACATGTATTTAATATATAGTAAAATTAATTAAAATTTGTATTTTGCTCTATAAGAATTAGAAAGATGGAGGACTTTTTCTCTCCGATGAAAGTTCGCACTTTTTTGCGATTTTGACCTTCTCGAGTTGAATGGTATATGCTTTGTTCTATTTTCTGCTTTTACTAAATCAACGATAATCAACTTAACGCATTATAAGTTTTTGTCGAGTTAATCACAATTCATTAAATACGGTGTGCAAAAAAAAAGGGAAAAAAAGTAGAGACAAAGGGAACTGCGTTGCGAACACATTTACGTCAATGTCGTAATGTGCGTTTAAGCATGTAAGGGTATGTGAAAAATAATTCGTACGCGTATGTAGAGAATAAAAAAAGGAAGAAGAAGAAGAAGAGGAAGAAAAATCAACTTAACTACAATCTCATTATATTTTAATTTGTGGTACGCATTTTGTAAACATAGAAAAAACAAAGAAAGAAAGAGCAGAAGCAGAACAATAAAAAGCAAATGAATATAAAAATAGTGGCATGTGGGTTATGCCTTAATGTTCGGCTTTTCAGAAAAGAAAATGCTTTTGCGTTCTCTATACACCATCGGAAGGTAGGTAAAGACATAATAACTCGGCACTTTTCTTGGAGCAAACCCAGAAAAAGTTGTTCAGGTCTTCGCCTCAGTAATTTACATATCTGTGTTTGGTCATTCTGTACATTAAGCGAGGGCACAACTTGCTTCAAAATTTGAAAAGCTTTAACAAAAGGAAAGAACTTTGATACAGATATGGAAATGGTTCTTATCAGCTGTCTGTTGCTTGATTAGTACCATAGTAGTATTTCAAGAAAACAATTGATATATTTTCTTGCATTGCTTTTCTGACTGAAGAGTGTTCCAAGATTCATTGTGAGCTAAGTACGATTCCTCTGCTCGTTTTTTTTCTTTTCATGTTTTTTGCTTTTTATGTTCGCCGCCTTTTTCTGTTATTACACACATAATGCCTGTGAAATGAAAAATGATGTGGCATTCAGTAATTATTAAAGCAATGAGCGCCTAAAAGTCTGCTATAACAAGTATGCTGAAAATAATGAATGTAACACATTCCCCCCTCTACATATACACACGCATTTAAATGCAAACAGTAAATTGATTTTTTATTTATTTATCTCTATAAATGCGTTGGTATAAGAGACTTTTCTTTTAGTCTATTTACGAAGTTTACTATCGCAGGGTAAGTTTACCATGGCGTGTGCCTAAAGCTGCAACGTTTGTAACAAGAAGTCACATATGCGTTGAAATGGATCTGTAGTTGGAAGACTTACCACCTTCTAACACCGCTAAAGCCGGAGAAACAAATTCAAAGACTAAAGGCTTAAGGCGTTTGCATTTGAAGCTATCGGCTTTACTGGAAACTCTACCTTACTTGAGGTGTTAGCCGAGATTCTTAGCTCGATCACTCAAGTGGGTGATTTTATTTTTGTTTTTGATGGTTACAGGGGTATCTAAGAAATTTTATTATATCGCGGCATCTGCATGAGTAGCCGAGTAGGTGAGAATGGCGATTACCAAGCCAGTGTTTGCGGATAGAACGCGGGAGCGTTAAATTTCAATTTGGTTGCAGCTATAGTAAGTGCTTAGATGGGCAAGGCATAACACTAACCAGGCGCCTGCCTACTAGGCTGCGGCCATTATCTCCCCTATCTCTTTCTTTTTCTTCAATTTTTTCTGATCCTCACCGTGGTACGCGATTAGGAGCATCCTCCGAGTGATCGGTCATGTTAAAAACAAAGATATGTCTCTGTCTCTCGACAGGATTGCAGAATTTCCGTACATTCAGGGCTCGTTAATATGTGTAAGAAATCTCAACCATCTATCTATTAGAAGTGTGAGCATGTCATCAAGGAATGGTTGCTATATGGAAATAATATCAATTATGATCTGATCTAATGCTGGAGTAGATGCAAAGAAAAAATACAAAGAAAAAACGTTATGAACCAGTGCAAGAAATGTGATAGTACTGAGCATAGGCCATTTTGATAGATAACTTTCGGCAACTTTTCTAGTAAAAGCACTATGTCGTCAGTACAGAACTTCTAGGACTTCGGAGTGAAAAACTAAACGAAATGATTTTTAAAACTCTGCTTTGAAGTCAAGTAAAAATACGACAGTGGGCCACAGCACACCTTTAGATACTCTACAACATCTTACAGTTATTCAAATTCAATAAGGCGTTATATGGAAAGTAGTGAAAGCATTGATCTGATCTGAACCGTACCTAAAAGCTTTCGTCCTTGGGTGAAAACGCAATATATAAGGCAGCAAGATGAACAGATCTACAGAAAAACGCATGGACACACAAGCTTAGACCGATGTGGAAAGTGATTCCGAAATGATCGGTATGATAAAAGACGAGTCCACATCAAGTTCTTCTGGATCTAACATACATTCGCACCAACTTAATATATCCTTGTGGTATAGGATACCAAAATGGGTTGCTAAGACGGACGAACTAACGGATAAGAACTGAAGAACTGAACCAAAGAAAACGGAAAACTATTTATCTAGACAGAAAAACGACTCACAAAAGTACATAGTACCTGGAACGCAGGGCCTATATTGACCGTGGATGACGGGTCCATATTTATTAGAGTTATTAGCCGTTGCTTTGTAAAAAGTCTTGTAAGCTTACAAAAATAATGATATCGCGAAAATTCCTTATTTAGTAAAGAGGGTTGATGGTTGCCATAGTTGCCTATGGTTGCATTCTGGAAGAGTTTAGGAAAATCTGCACTGTTCAGAGATGGTGTAAATAAGTTGAGATCATCGATGAACCGCGGAATCCACCATATAAAGTCGTAGCCTATATCTTACTTAATGGGAAAAATTTTTCAATCTTGGTAGTGGTAGTGGAGAAAACGAAGCCAATTTCTACCAAACGCATCGTCAAAAATTCTTTTAAGTTTAATATTAAATATGAAGTAACATTGTTTGGACTAAGGGATTATCATCACTTATACGAGCACTTAAAATTCGTTCTAAACTAATTGTAGAAGCGTACGTCTTTTCTTTCTCTTTCGTGAACGCATACAAACGGTTTCCATATTAAATGTAATATGTTTCTTCATGTTTTCGCCGTTGCTTTGTTTGGCTGGCTTCAGGCTGGTTGTTTGGCATTTCAGTTTCGTACAGTTTAAGTTTTTCATAAAGCTTTTGTTTTTCTGTACGCCTTCGTTTTTGTTTTTTTTTTATTGTTTTCTTCTTATCATTGCCAAATTGTTATTTGCTCAAGTGCGTTGAGCTCTTTTCAAAAAAAAAAAAAAAAAGCAAAGAAGTAAATAAAAATAAAAAATGGAAACGAAAAAAAATATTATAAAAATGAAAAAACAAATGCCAACTGGTTTTTCGTCTTAATTTTCGGCTGTAATCCAACAATAGTTGCCATTTTTTATTGTTTCTGATGGTGTTTTTTGCATTTTGCGTTCCTACCCACTCACTCAACTTTGTGTTCATTTTTTTTTTATTGCTTTTCGGTAATTTTTTTATCAATATATCTCTTTTTTTATACCTATGATATTACTAAAGATTGAGGTTATGTTTATTGCGTCACAACTTTAGCGGCATTCGGAAATAAGGTTCAGAGATCATCCTGCATCCATGCATTGTTGATCGGTATTATTAAATTCGAAAACGATCTAGACGTGTCTATCTGTCCATGTGTAATTTCTTTCCGTCGCAAAAGCTGCAATGTTGGCTTCAAACCACTGCCTAGCATAGAGTAGTTGCGGCTACCATGTCGGTGTTCGCAGGTATTCAAATACCAGTTCGGGGGACCCTGCTATAGAGTGCGCTCAGTCGGTAATTTCATAACACTTATTAATTGGATACGCGGCAATCATTCCACATACGTCCTTCCCTCTCCGCACATCTCTCTGCTCTTCATCGTGCCAAAGGCTCATTTAAAAAAAAAAATGGGAAAGAAAAAGAAAAGGAAAAAAATGGTGATATCATACAAGATTCGGCCACAGCTGAATATAATTTTCTTACCATCTTCTTTTTTTTATTTTATGAATGCATTTACTTTGTATGCAATTTTTATGCAATTCACATACCAGCTATTGTCCATGATATTGTTCTTTCGTCCGTTCCAAATCACATTAATTTAAGAGAGAAGCTTTCATTTATACATGAACGGGCGCCAAAAGTTTTAATCCTCCCATAACAATTTCAAATGGATTAGTTTTTTCTTTTAAAATTTTTTCAAGTTAATCAGTTAATAGAAAGATAAAAATAAATGAAAATAAGATATCGACTTAATAATGATAACGTTTTTTATTTTTTAATGTTTGTAAGAATATCAATCAGTCCTTTAACGAATGAATGGCGTTATTAAAGCAACGTAACTAACAACATTTAATTTCTTCTTTTTTTCCCGGTGTTTTGTCAGCTGGATAACAAGCTGACGACTTTCTTCGCCTATGGAGGACATTAGTGTCATATACACCCGAACGAAAGAGTGTTCCTCTCCTTGCCCAAGTGTGAACTATAAACAACAGTGAATTGAATCGAACGACTTTGGGACGATTTCTGGAAAACATGCTAATTGGAGATTTATTATTTTGAATGTAAATTAAAAGTTAACCACAAGCTAGATATAAATTCTTTCCTTTTTCAGATATTTTTCTACACTTCACCCCTTCAGGGTATATTAAGCTTGTGTGGATCTATGCAACATCGAAAAGACTTGAGGTAGACCTTGCTTTTATTACACATGAACTTGTTTATCCGTCCGTCCAGCTACTCGTTAATCCCTCCTGTTCTCTTACATGGAAGCTACAGGCCGCAATATTTCAGATAGTTTGATGAAATTTGGCACGTTGACATGATTTGGTCCAAGGACGAAGGATGCTATTGATCATATAAAGACTTATTCTTAAATGTCGCTATGTGAATGACGTAAAGTGGTGTATGAAGCGAAGAGGTGTACTATTTAGTGAAGCACTGTGTCCGGCTATACTGTTTCTAGTTATTGTTTTGAACTTAAATTTATTTTATTTGTGGCACAAGAAACGACGTAGCTCGCTGCGGGACATTTGGTCCCACGTTGACAGAACACTTATTGATCATAATGCTCTTTCGATGATTCTACTTTTTCTGTTTTATTACACACCCCCTTCTTCTAATATTATAAATATTAACTCTACTTACAATATTTTTTACTTAACCTTCACTTTAACATAGGGATCCGAAAATAATGGAAGAAAAGGAATTTATAGTGCGGGACCAATTACTGTCTATAACTTTGATCTTGATAACTTAGGTTGTTCATTACTTTTCAAATTCGACCCTTTTCATGATGACTACACCGACAGTAATCAAGTGGTTGCGTTCTTACGCTAGTCTTCTTACAATTCATATTTTATTATATTCCCGGTATACGTCGTCCGATTGTTACGAATTCGCTTTCATTCATTTACGTGGAAACATGTGATCATAAATTCTTATGAAAAATAAACAATAATATGTAAATTTTTTTTTAAATAACATAATAAAAATTGTAATTAATATTGTCATCTGATATATTTGTTGCTGCTACGACGGTGACGACAAGTGGTCGTCATGGTTGTTATAACCGTTCATTAATCATAAAGTTTCGCAATGAATTCTTTACTTTTGTGCTTATAAAAAATGCTTCTCAAGTCGAGAAAGACTGTAACGAACATTATGTCCGACTGCTGCACATATTTATTCATCCGTAGCCATCAAAAATATTTAATTATATTACATCAAAAACATGTAAAGTTAAAAAGTCAATAACTATCAAATATGTTTTTACACAAATTGAATGTTTTTATACCCATCACCAAGAGATGGGTGGCATATTCGTTTTGTCAAGATGTCTGCAACAATCGGAAGGAAAGTTCAGCGACGCTCTAATTTAATTATATATATGCCTGCCCGTTTGTTCGTCCGTCCGTCTGTGCGTCTAGTCACCCGTCCTTTCGTCCCCCCGTCCATCCTTACGTTTGTTCTTCTTCCCGTCTATCCATTGATGCGTCCGTTTATTCGTCTTCTCGTGGTACCTACCACTTTATCCGTCTACCCATCTGCAGTGTCGGTAGTAGCTAATCTTCTGTTTACAACGATGATATCAGCTTGAAATTCAGCAAAATCATTAAAAGTTCGCAGTTTGCTGTAGAAAGCGGGTCAAATGGCTCAAAGCATTTTTCCGCAGGATAGCGTAGACTACAAGTACCTCCGTTTTCAAAAGCAAAAAATTTGAACATTTTTTTTTAATCACAAACTACAACTAAAACAACGACAAACATTTTCTAAAAATGATCATGGAATGTCTCTACACAGATTCATAATCGGTCGGCTACGTTCACTAAACATTTTTAACATAAAAATGCTGGGTATAGAAGATTCGACGACGACCGAATGTAATTTTCTTATTTGTTTCTTCTGAATGTTGCGTTTGTAGCTTTTTTTCTTTCTTTTTTTTGTTCTTGTTAGTATCGAGTATTTGACTTGTGCAATACTGAAAGCATTTCGTTCATGTTTGGTTTGCGTTTATGTACGAAGAATTAAGTTATAAAATGATGCCAGAGCTGCCAAACTTTTCAATTTAGAAGTCCAGTGATAATATGTTCGTTTCAAAGGAAATCTTACGCAATTTGCATATATGCAGATGAAGGATGGTAAGTGTGGTGGCCAGAATGCCATGTAGCTTGCCAATCCATTTGCTCTTGGTCTTGAACACTATTTGCATTTATTCGCAGAACAATTTTTGACATGTACAGTTATAGTTTAGTTTTGTATTTTCATGACTGCTAGTTTTTAGACTTCCAAACGAAAGAGGAATGTAGGAAAACCTTCCGTTATTTTTGGATCATCGAAAATAATGCTTTAGAGATCTCATAGAATGTTTATGTTCTTGATCTACAAGGTGTTTTAGCATGTCCATCTGTCTATTCATGTGTTGGCAGTTGTTGGAAATCTCACGGTCACGGAGATCACAACATAAAATTTATCCCATACTTTGTTCACTAACATAAGTATATGGGTGCTTTTTATGCACGTTTTCTTCCCGCAAAAAAAAAAGAATTAATTTTAAGGAAATTTTTAAATTGTGTCAAAAATACAACTGACAAATCAATATTGATATGAAAGCAGAGAAAAGTGTTAACGGCTTTTGGAACATCTGATGCAACCAGGATCTGATGCAACCAGGATCTGATGCAACAAACAACTTTGCGATTTTTGATAATTTCCGCAAGATCGTGTCTGTTTAATATTCATAACCAATTACGTACTTCTGAAGTTATAAGTGAGTAGCTGTCAAAGAGATCGATCAGTGCCTTTTGTTGTATTTCTAATGCTCTCAGATCGACTACTTATCAATTAAAGTTACGAGACGTCCGTAATACATAATATTTTCTGGCTGTCTTTAGATGAAATCGGCATTCGTTGATTCTTGTTGTAATTTTCCATTCATCTTTTAGTTTAAGTGGAAGTTTGTGATGAGGGTGGTGGTGAGGGCAAAAAACAGCTAACTGAATATTTTAAAATTACAAAATGCCCTTGCATGCAACGCTATCGGCCTTATTGAATACTTTACCTCGCTTGAGGTTTGAAACCACAACCATTGACTGGTTAGTCGAGATTATTTGCGCACTCAGCCACTCAAGCGGAACATCACAAGAGACAACTGCCTTCTATTCTCAAAACACATTTGATTTATATTCAAAAGCCTTGACTGAACTTTACAACTTCTTACAGCATACACCAGAAGATAATACTAAGGAGTAAAGAATTAATGCTAAGAAGCTTCTAAGTTGTATAAAGAATTTCGAAACTTGAATAATATATTAATAAAACTTATTGTGTTCAGATTTTTATCATTTCGAAAAGAGAACGCAAAAAGATATACATGACTTCTATGAAAATTCGAAATGAGCTTTGGCAACCCTATGTATTTTGTAACAAAGTAATTCAATTAACTGATACTTTTAATGACAGTGATAATAATTATTTCAACATTTTATATCAATTTTGTGTAAGTGTGCTTGTGTATGCTTTAGTAATATTTGTGGCTAAAAGCCAAAGTAAAGTTGGCGCCAATTTTAAACGCGATTATAAATTGATTTTGCAACACATAAAATTACTGTTAATTGAGAATCGTGAAAATGGCGATAACGGTCCAGCGTTTAATTCAACCTTCCAACGGACATATGAAATAGTAATTAGTTAACATAAAGATAATGAAAGCACGTACAGATATTATTGCAACTTAAACCCTATAATGGAATACATTTAGAAAAACTCTAATAGACTAATACGTAAACGCTGACTATAGACACCGAGCGTATCATAGTATTGGTAAACACATCTAAAGCACTAAGAAAACAGAATGAAATGTCTATGAAATGAGTTCGATGATAACATTATTGATAGGGTACAGGCGAAGGAAAATATATCCACCCATCCCGCCCTACAATAAAAGAAGCGTTTTATTTTTTTTTTTTAACTAAATCAATAAAAAAAAAGCAACACGTTCTGAAAAAATCCAAAAGAAAAATACTGTACGCACACAATAAAATCATGCGCACGCACATACACACTATCACCAACACTTTGCTATATATAACGAAACTGATATATGGCAATAAAGCCGGAGATAAGATTTTGTAAACATCAAGCACAACTTCATACGTACGCACACTATCGAGAGATATTCGATGAACATCAAGGCAATGCAAACAAAGAAAATAGTACACAGATAGTGAGTAAAAAGTAAAAGAGCTTCAACAGCTTACACATAAAAACAAAAGCAAAAACAAAAAAGCAAAAGGAAAACCGAAACGCTGATCACATTCTGTTCATCATTGATGAGGATATGTTTAAATTTTCAGTGATGAGTGTACATTTGAATGTATGCGCATTTAGCAAACGTGATGGATTTTGTATTTTCGTCTTGCAAAATCTTTGCATTGTGAAATAGGAAACAATCATACGTATGTACGTCCGTGCACATGTGTAATGGAAAACAACACTTGTCTACGAAAAGAAATGAAAATACTTCAAGTGCCTGACAAGCATTTTAAGTAGCAATTATTTACTTAATGTCAACAAAAACCTTAACAAGAGCAATAATAACAACACCAGCATCAGAAGCAACAGTGCTGAAAGCAATTCTATATACTTTAAAAGTAATAAAAACAAAAATCGAATTTTTTCTTGGTATATGTGCAGATTATGCCTAGATTAAGGTGGAGATCTCGAAATCCAAGTTTCAAGTTGAAATTTTAACTTTCGTCTGCGAATGCTAGTGATCACGTTACATACATAATATCTCGAGGAAACTGTTACTCTCTGTACACTGTATGTTCCAACTCTGACATAAAGTTAAATAGAAATTGATTATACGTCTAGTTGTGCCGCTCATATCGTATGACGCTAATGTGTATTGCAAACCGGATTACGTTTCATGCAAACGAATTACAAGTCTTTGACAATAAGTGTGCCAGATACGTTTTCAACAAACGAACTGTCACATAAAGTGTTTCGGACTCTGATTTTCCAACGTACCTTAATATTAAAATATTTAGTTTTCCCGCACGAGCTTATTTGCATTTGTATTCAAAGACATTTATATGAGAAAATTCAATTTAACCTTTCAGGCCATAAGTACGTATTGTCATCAACATTATTATTCTTTGTTAACATAGTAAAGTGACGTTGACTCTTAGCCCGAATTAGCTTAGAGTACCAATTAAGGACTTAGCAATTAGGATTTGATTTCTTAATTGCATAATATTTTCCTATTGTGCACTATTTGTGTATACAGCAGTTAGCTAATTGGGCCGAAATAAGCCCTATAGTCTTATTGGGGTAAAGGCTTAACGATTGCGTATTAGACATACACTTCTCGGTCTTTCGCCGTCATACCCTATCTCCATCCCCTTACTTCTTCCTGAACATCGGCGTGCTTATACACGTGAAGGGGATATTCTCCGAATTCAAAACATCTTCCGCTTTTTAGAATTCATTAGGAACGATTGCGAAGAGTCTGAGTCGCTCTAACTATCCTTTAATAAGTTATGAGATCACAATTTTGTACGTATTTTTCTTCATGTATATTTGACTGCTGCATAATTATTGCAAGATGCATAAATTCATCATTTATCATTCATCGTTTGCCATTAATCGTTCGTAATTAACAAGTAATCAGTAGTCATCACAAAATCACTTGTCATTGATCCTTGTTCGTTAAGGTGTAGTATTTTCCTTCTCTTCCATATAAGATATACGGCTCGATTCTATCAAAAAATGTTCTCAACCTATTATCGTTTACTACCAGACATTCCTATCAAAACTAATACAATCCAAGTTTATTTTTCAATTATTTATATCTGAAGTATTTACACTTTCTCTGACGGCCTCGAGTTTACGTTTGATTGACGTTTATCGATTTTATTGATTTCATGTATGAGAGAGAGCATACGTACGTCGAGCACTATTCAAATTTTCACAGAGATAAAAATTGGGACAACAATCAAACACTTGGCACAGGATTAGTTGTCAAACACCCTCCAAAAACGTATATATACACAACCTGTTAGCAATGAGAGAAGCAATAGGAAATTTTCAAATTGCAAGTGCTCTGCATTATACACTGGATTGATTTTTGTTTTTGGTATTGTCAGTAAAGTGCGTAATAGTTTGTAGACGGTTCCGAGGTTTTGTCTGTATACGGCCAGCATCGATGAGCAAAGCGAAATTTATCAAACTTGATGAAGTTTTGAAAATTTCTTCAACCTTTTTTGTCAAAAGCGAAGATTGAGTTCAGCGTAGGATTGAATGCGTCCTAAATAGTCTTTAGCTACGATATCATCTTGCAAGACAAACATGCTTCCAGCGCGGCCGAAAACTGGTCAAGAGTGAACCGAGTTGTGGACGTCCATGCAGGTCTGCTACTGATAAAAATTTGTGAAAAGGTAATGAAATTGTGTGTTGCAATAGAAACACCAACCAAATTGTACCTTACGACTATTAGTATTATTGCTGATTCAGTTAGAGAAACAAATTCACAGACCAACACTTTTCTCAGGCTATTGGTTTTACTGAAAACTCAGCCGCACTTGAGATTTTAATGCACGACCATTCATCGAAATCCTTTGCCTATTCAACGGCTCAGGCGGATAGACCTTACATTAAAAAAATTCCCATTAGAAGAAGCATAAAATTTACAAGTACCTTGCTATGTAAGGTTAATAAAGTAGGATTCGCCCTTTTTCCCCTATTGAAAGTTCTCAAAACAATTGTCGCAAGGTTGGCAGCTAAATGTTTTGTAGACCTCCCTTAAACATATATTAATATATTAATTCTTAACCAGTCGTTTTCAACATAATGAATGGTAATCAAATAGGACTTTAGAACAATTCACTTGGTGCAGTCTTTCGAAATTACGCAAGTTATAGTTATGTCGTTCGAGAAAGAACTCGTCAAGTCGACATAAAAATTTCTAAAATCGCCTGATTTGGCTTTGAAAACTTTGAGCAGCGTAAGGAATGGTTTCTTTGGCGTGGGGTAGGAGAACGGTTGTGTTCAGAGGTCCTTCTTATACGAGAAAACTTATACTTGCATAGATCGCTTTCACTAGATGAACGGAACGACCTGACGAAATGTCCACATGCTCTTCTGTAACTTGATCACACAACGTCTAGATTTCGTAGATATTTCGTAGATATAATTTATAATCCACTTTTATTGTAACTCTTAGCATTTTCCTGACTTATATTCGTATTTGATGCATAGTTTTAAACTTCTCTTTACCTGTTTTATTATTACCGTAGATCACAATTCTTTCCTATTTATTTTCCTTGTTCTTCTAATAACTTTATTTCATTTCGTTTAATCATATTTCGGATCACTCTCTGCTATATATTTTTTCTTTATTAATACTCGTTTTTATTCCCATCTTACAAGTTATTGGATTCTAGTCTATCCGCTTTCTGTCCTCCTCTTAGTAAATTTTTATTTCGGAATGTTTACTGTTCAACACTTCATACACGACCGCCTTGGCATTATCTGAATGCCGCTTTCTTAATGCGTAAGTCAGGTTACAATATGTTTATTCACTTACGTTACCTGGAAGAGAACACTGACGGACAGGTCAGATGCTCTAAAGCGATATTCCGGTTGTTTTTTTTTCACAGAAACTGACCTGAAAGGCATTTCTTTCGGAAAAACATGTGCGTTTATTTTGACCTGCCACGCTACCATTTCCAAGCGATTCTTCTAAGCCTTTTGGAGAAATATTTCGGTTATATTTTTATATCGAACTCTCTTAAACCCACTCGAACTGTATTCGGATTGCCTTACACCTATCTTAAGCCTACCCCAACTGTATTCAGAAGACCCCTTAAGCGTGAACGAATGCAATTTACACCTGCGCCTTTCTCTCCTACGCAAACCGATCACAATCGATGTAAATTTTCCAATAATCCGAGAGCTTTGTACATATGTAATCGGGTATGAAATATTATTTACTGAATATTTCACGTTGTGGGGGAGAATGGGAACGCAAACAAAAAGCGTTCATATGGAATTTATTTTACATTTGAAATTTATCCCTAAAACAAATGAAAAACATTTTCATTGATTATTTTTTAATAATTTTCCCATCATATCTTTTTCCACTCAATTACCAACGAACCCTTCTGTTATACATATTCTGTTAAATGTCTGAATAAAGTAATACGTTATTGTTTCTAACATATCTACGTAGCGGCCACATATGCGCGCTTTACAAGCCATGAATAATGGAATATATAAGTTTTCATATTGTATTTGTAACAAACGCGAGTACATAGCAAAGTTTGCAAAATGTTTTAATCAGCTCCCAGTGTTACAATATTTCGCTATATTAGTCTGCCCACTTACAAGTGGACTTCTTTTCCTTGAGGTACTGCAACGTTCAAGGCAAAGAAAAAGGGTTTAAATCTTGCCATGTGCCTCACTATTTTTTGAAGAATGGCATAAACTAGACTGGCTGAAAAAAATCATTTCCAATAGATATATAATAGGAGATTGAAGGTATTAAAAATTTCGGAAATATATATAAATATTCAGTGCACGATGAAAAACAAAGAAAAGCCTGATAGGTATTCAAGATTCGATGCAAAGCGTGCGCTTAATTTCTCAGTTATTTATACACATCGTTACACATCAAAAACTGTTCAGAGTACAGAAATTCTGATGGTAAGAACGACGGCAGGATGGTACGGAAAACGAAGTCGCAGGGGAAGAGAAACTGCACGGAACAACAATTGATTGGAAAATATGGCAAATAATTGTTTATTGTATAGGATCGGTTTTGTTCAGTTTTGTTGTAATAGATGCGTTGCAGTTATATACACACAAACACACATACTCACACACATTGCTAGTTTTATTACTCGGTACAAACTAAACAATGTGTTGATAAATACAGTGCTTTACAACACAGATTGACTTTAACTGGAGCAATTATTATCGAACTGGCTGTAGTTTCAAGTTTTTTTGCTTCGGAGTATTTATTTATGTAAATTATTGGTAAACCAAACATAAACGCATCTAGTAGGATTTGATAAATAGAACATTTATATCAGAAGGAGATGGAGATGAGAAACATGTTTGAGATTTTTTTCCCGTCCTGTTTTTGCACGAATAATAGACTTTGACCATTGAGGAGGCTACTGGATTACTCTAGTAACGTAACTTGCCGAAATTGTCATAAACAAACCTTCTCTCTTTTTACTTCTTTTGTTATTTTCCTCACTTTGCTATAACGTTTACTTATTATACTTTGCATAGATTGTAAATTGAATATGTAATGAAAAGAAAAAGAAAAAAAAAGACTTAAGCACAAACTATGAAGAACCTTACATTCGTGTATCTTAAAGTTTAAAGCGTCCTACTATTAAATAACTCACTTCACCCTGCAATTATGCATGTACCGCCCGCATCAGTGCATCAAATTTCATCAATCGTCATTGCGGGCTCTAAGTAAAGCACAAACAAAGTACAAAAAGCAGACGGATGGACGGACAAACTTAGATCAATTTAGAAAGTGATATTGAATCAATTGGTATAATAAAACTTGAGTCTATTCCAAGTACTTCTGGTTGTCGCCTACATCCACACAAGCATAATATATCCTTGTACCACAAGTGGCGTACAGTATAAAAATCCATTTAAAAAACTTAGAACAACAGACACTTATCTCTATCGCTTTAAGTGCCTTTTGATTATTCTAGACGCGTTAATAAACAAAATGGTCGGGCTACAGTATACTGTTACAAAACATTTTCATCAGACGCATCATAGCAGTAATCTGTTAATTACTTCAATTAAGAATCGATTGAAAGCGATAACCTAATGGTCGTGGTATTTGAAATTTCCCTTTTTGAAAGAAGAATGGATGAGCGATGTTTATGTGCAGGTTTAGCTTATTTCTCAAACTATGTCTTTTTCAATAGATCGGCTGCGAGGCATACTTGCACTTGACACTTGGCCTGCGTCGTTTGCAAATGTTAGCTATTAGTTAAATCATGACCTGGATTCAATCGTGGAAAGAAAAGCATCTGCAACGTCCTTGAGTGGAATAGGGCATTGAAGAGTCAATTACTGGATATAATTTGTAGTCCAGGTAACTCTCCTATGACACGACAGATATGTCACTACAAAGTCCCGTATTGGCCGAGACTGTGTTAGGTAAGTCTAGAAGCCGGTACGAAAGCAAGAAATAGTGTATCAAAAGCTAAACGGATAAAACAGATTTTTTTTCTATACTTTTACATCTGGGTGTACGTATTTTACAAGTTTCGATTAAACAATAAACAATTGTTGCTATGTTCTGACATGTAGTGCGTTCATAGTGCTTAATGTAATTTTTGAAATAACGTTGAATAAGAGTATCGTGTAGAAGAAGCCTTGTCTTCGAGTTGCCGCAAATTTTGTTCCACGACATCCTGCTCCATATTACCTTGTTATGGGACGCTAGGGGTTCTAAAAACTTAAATTCCTATGGCGCACTAGCTGCTGAGATAGCTCGTCGACTTTATTCAGACGTTTCCATTTAGCATTACTTACTCGAACGAGGAGGACGCTGGCTTATCGAATGCAAATAGGTTAGGACGTCTAGCCCCGCTGTCATAGAAATATTTATATCCCAACAGCAGGTAGTCTGTAGACGCATGTTACCGGTAACATTCGCCTACTATGGTAATACTCTTCTCAACTTTACGTTCCAGAACAAAATCGAAATACATAGTCAATAATCTAATCTAATCTTATGATTCTCTTTATCTCAATCTTATGATCCTCTTTATCTTTATCTTGCTCTAATAATTCTCTTTATATTATGGTTCCCTTTAAATCTTTGCAAAGTTACAAAATTTACTGTCACAACTGCATAAAGTAAACGTTCGTAGGGTTATACCGATTTGATATGAACTTCTCGGAATCGCCTTAACTGCTTTCCTCTCTCAAGCTACAAGTTAGTATCTAAGTAATAAATTTAGCTTTTATTACGTGAGTTAAAAATATTTTATCATTCAGAATTTACTATATGCTTACACTGCCACATGATTAAGTTGAATATATTACTAAAGATATGAATACATTTTTATTGTCGCTTGCCAAAAGACTGATTAGATAATTGACACTTTCAGCATCTAGAAGATGATCGAAGATTTCCAAGAATTTACATTAAACGATCGGTATCCAAGATTCGCTGTGAGATGATTATAATTTCCTTACTTGCTTATGATTAATAGTAATAATAATAATAATAATAACAATAATAATAATAATGTAGAGGAGAATGTATCAAAAAATATGTGAAAACTCCCTCTCGATGACTTTATTGTAATTTTTCACTTGGACGAGTGTAAAATTAAGTCATTAAATGAGTGCCAGTGAATATACAATGACTATAAAATAAAGCGACGATGCTATAGCGTACGTCGCAGTGAGAACGCAATCAAGTTTCGCTTGTCTTTATATCCTCCAGAAACTTGGGAAAGAACACGCGTTTAAAAATGTATTTAATACAGTAAAATAATAATAATAAAAAACAGTTACAACCACATAGAAAGAAATACCAACCGTACATATATATATATATTTGTACATGAGGTCTGTTTTATATGGATTTTCGTACAATGTACACAACGAAGCGCAACACAACATCAATGTGGCCATCAACGTCATCAGCATTATCATCGTTTAAATTACACCGTATCCCTTAACGCATCAACAATGTCAATGTATGTGTACATACAAAATGTATACCTAGGTGTAAGTTAGTGAGTGAGTGAGTGAGTGAGTGAATGAATGAGCGAGTATGTGTGTGTGTGAATGTATATAGTTAGGAGTCCAAATACCAATATAAGCAAATGATTTACATAAATACAAAGGTACAGTGAAATTACGCTGCAATAGATATCAAAAGTAACTCCTTGAATAGTAAAATAGTTTTACAACAAAACTTTCTCGTCTCGAGTTTAACAGTCGTACATAGTTGGATTGAAATTCCTTAACATAAAGCAAGTGGCGAGTGGCGACATTGCCTGTTAGTAGGTAGAAAGCAAGTGAAGACACTATCTAGTAACAGGTGCGAAGTACATTGAGACGTTTGCAATAACTTAGCCGTAATCTTAGCCTTAACCCTAATCTCTTCGGCGATTTCATAATACATTCCCGGAAATGCCTTAATTAACCCGAATCTTAGCCTTAATCCTAATCTCTTCGACTATTTCATAATACATTCCCGGAAATGCCTTTTAATTTTCTTTTAAATTAACAATTAAGACTGAAAAAAAGTCCTTATAAATTTGGGGTTAGTCATGACGTCAAAATTAACTCTTTTCACAAAATATGTGCTTTTATACCATGATGTGACTCATAGTGTCATAGTGAAAAGGAATCCCATATCTTGTACTGGGACGATCCGAACGAGGGCAAAATTCGTGCTTACTCGTGGCAATGCATCTAAGACTTTTTCCTTGTTCTGGAATGTAAGTCCAGGAATAAAGGCGACATAAGGAGATAAGAGAAAAAGAAATCGATAGTCTTGTTGGGAGATGAAGAAGGGAGGACCTAGAGAGAAGAATGGGTAGAAAAATTAGCAGAGAAATCACAGACGGAATAGAGGGAAGCAAGGAAGAGAAACCTGCGAGAGTGATACAGACAGAGAGAAGCGAAGGTGGAAGTAGCCGGAAAGAGAGGGAGAAAGAAACGCCTTGGTGCAGGAGAGATTAGTGTTGGGTTAAAACAGTAACTGCACGGTCGAGTTTACGAACTATATGTACTTTTCTGATCTGATCGGGAGCTGATAGCCTTGCTTTATAACAAAATTGATGTTGATTGTGCGACTGTTACTCTGGAATATCAAATTTGACGCAAAGTCATAAGAACTAATCAATCGTAAAAGTGTAACTTTGCGCGTGTAAGCAACGCGGTGGAAATGCTTTACGTAACTGGTTTGTCCCTTTTCTTTTCAAGAGTTCGTCTATAGCTAATAGAACGACGTACTTTTTTAATTTGAACTCGTTTTAGGAAGTTGCTAGGTACGTATGTAAAGCATATTCTAGTTATTTAGTAAGAAAAATACGCGCAGATACAACGTAGCACATAATTATCAACCGATTACAAATCTATTGAGTACACTTGCGTACAGATTGATTGATTGATCAAAAATATTTCAATTACAAATATATCTAATTGTTGCCATTCAATCTTAGCTGCAAGAATTTTGTGCAAAAAAAATCAAAATCGATTCTAATTAATTTCGCATAAAAGTGATGTTAATGTTATGTGAAAGGGTACGTTAGGGTATCACTTCACGGTGTATTCGGTTACGTTGAAAACATTGTATGGCGTAATTCGATACACTTATAACTGTGGTTATATTTGCATACAAATGGGCGTGCCATAAGGTGCCATACACCGAAGGCAAGCTTCTATGTTTTACAGAGCACATGTATGTTTGCCCTCCGGTTGTTTCGGTTTTCTAGTGTTTAACTTTGTGTTTTTTCTTTTCTTGTTCTTCTTTTTTTTTTTTTTTGATATTATCCTTGTGTTCTTGCAGCTTTGTACTGTGTTCTAACAAATTTATTCTAATTGCCTTTTGTGTTACACCCAGTACACCGCGTAATTGTTGAAACTTTATATAATAGCGGTCCTAAATGTGTGACGCTTCCTGGTTAACCTTGTCGCCGTTGATGATGATAAAATATCTCGTGAATGCATGCACAGATGAGTGTATATGTGCATATGCACGAGCATGTAAAGCATCATATGCTTTGTGCCGCACCAACAAACCATTTGCCGTAACATTAAATGAATGAAGCATCTAATAATAACGGTAAAATTTGTGGTTGTACGTTCGGTTATATGTAGGTATATGTAATCAAAGGGAAAGAAAATCTCGCCCTTTCCACTCTGCACTAACCACGAATGTCATAAAATGACCCCAAATTATAATAATTTTCCTAATTTCATAAAATTGTACTAAAACAAAACGAAAAAAGGAAAATAGATTTGAACACAATTTCCATAGAATTATGGCAAACTGTTATATATAAATTTTAATTTTCTATATAAAAATTCATTCATGCGTAACGCGTTAAAACACTTTAGTTGATTTAATTCTCGACTGATAATTGTTTTGTTCATTTTGCTCTGGCAAACACAATTCACTTGCTCTTGCAAAATTATTCAAAAAATTTTCAACACACACTCACCCACACACACTCATCTTCCCATCTTCAACCGTTATTGCACGTACCTGCGACAGACATTCCTTACATCCTTTCGCTGTCGTTCGTAATGGGAGTGACAATGAAAAACTAAAAAAAAAAAAAAAAAACAAAAAAAAAGAAGACAGGAACGTATAGTAGAAAAACAAACTTTCAATAATGCTCTCCAGACTAGAATAATTGTTTTTCTAGCATTAATATCATCGCACCGAACCGAATCACATCTTTACATCTCGATGCAGAGGTGTATTACGCTCTTCTGCTTTCGTGCTTTCGTGCTTTCGCCTCCGCATGCTTTGTCTTTTTCACTTTTCCAGAGATTATGCAAAAAATAGAAAATTGTGTATGTAAATTTTTTGAAAAAGTTTTCAATCAAAGTTAAAATTAATTCAAATAAATTTAATATTTAGAGAGGAAAAAGTATGCTTTTGTTTTCCTTTCTCTTTTTCGCTTCAATTCCATTTCAATTAATCCAAAAATCTATTTAACACCCTATGCCCTTTGGTGTAAAAAAGAAAGTCTTTCAACACGAAATGTCTTATGTTTTATAGTTTGTTCTATTTTTGAAATGTCAACACACAACCGTGTTGCAATGCTAACTGACAATTAGAACGTAAGGGGGTGTGTCGCAAAATTGTACCCCGTATCGGGGGTGCTAGATGTGCGTGAATAATATTCCAAGTGATGGATGGAACCCACGTGGTTATGTAAACAAGCAAAGCCGTCGCGATTGCGGACGTGATAATCAAAAGGAAATAACAGTAATTAACTCCCGCAGTTGAAACCATTTTTTTGATCAAAAAGAAGTGTGGAAAGAGGGAGATAGGCGATCCTCGCAGCCCAGTCAATGTGTGCTCAATCGATACGTGTCATGCCTTTACCAACTAAGCACTCTTAACAGCTACGACCACAGTAAAGTCTACCATATCTACCATACAGTGACAGTCAGAAAGAAATGGGGAAAGAGAAAGACATAGATAAGCGATCCTCACACCCTAGTGAGGGTGTGGTCAATCGAGAAGTGTTATACTTTTACCGACTAAGCACTTCTAATAGCTGCGACCAACGTAAAGTCTACCATACCTACCGTACAATGAGGATCATAAAAGGGTGCGGAAAGAGAAAGACGTAAAGAGGCGATATCCGCACTAACTGACGACACTTTATAGCTAAAAACGAAGTGTATTATAGCTGTGACTGCATTACTTGACACAACGGCGGTCAACAATATGTAACGGAAGATAAAGATATAAATAGGCGATCCCTACAGTCCAGTGAGAATGTGCTCAATCCATAAATGTTACATCTTTACCAACTAAGCACTCTTGATGCCTACTACCGAAGTA
Organism: Glossina pallidipes; assembly: GCA_000688715.1. NCBI lineage: Eukaryota > Metazoa > Arthropoda > Insecta > Diptera > Glossinidae > Glossina > Glossina pallidipes. Next base: position 2,668,310 of record KK499769.1, read on the forward strand.
GATTTTACCGCACTTGACGCAATGGCTATCAGGAAGAATTAAGGAAAGAGATAGGCAGGTGGATGCTAACCCCAGCCTAATGAGTGTGTGCTCAATCGATAAGTGCTACGCGTTCACCGACTAAGCACTCACTGTAGTTACTACAATAAACTCTACTCCACTTGAAATTTGGGCTTGCGAACACGCTGACTTTGTAATTGCGATTCTTATCTATTCGGCCTATCTTTTTAGCAAAATTCAAGTGCGAGAATGGGAGAATTCACAAATACTTTCGTGTCAGTTAAAAATGAAAAAATCTCAGCACTTTATTTGAGAGACAAATTTATCGAATACGAAGTGTAGGGTTAGTCTATTAAATAACCTGGTTGTTGTACATAAAGGACAATACTTTTTTCTTCGTCCTCTACTAGAGATAATTGCCACGACAATGCTTGTGAGCTGGAGAACAATATGATGTTAAGACACTTATTAATGAGCACTTAATTAACACTTAAATAAAGCATAAGTACACTGGAAGAAAACAAGTCGTCGTGAGTATTTTTCAACTACATTTCAGCAGCGAATTAGGTGAATATTAATGACACGACTTCGACAGATTGTTTATTTGAACTATCCAAGCGAGAACTCTTCCTACGATGCACTTAGTGTGTAGTGTAAGTAAAGTGAATTTTCTTATTTGGGAACGTAAAGAGCTAAAGAAGTGATCTGCCAACTAATATCGAAGCTAACTGCGCAACTCAGACTGCAGCTTGATTTGAAATTCGATGAAGAGTAGAGCTGAGGAGAGAAGAGCACCTCGGATATAAATTTTAGAGCTTTTGGTGAAACACAAATATTCACGGGAGTTAAGTGAATGATTCACGTATAACGATCTAAGAAATGTATGTGAGTACCAAACAAATCCTTGCAATAGGTAACTACTTCCTGCAGACAATAATTCCGAGATTATCATTTACTAGTTAAAGAGGGAAATAACCTCTTCATCTCCCCCCTCCCACCCCCCTCCCCCTCCGCCCTTCTTGTTGCCTTTCTTGACAAATTGTTTCAAAAGTCAACTAAGCGAAGTAAGCGAACGTGATATTCAAAGCTAACTGCGGTATTCTTCTCATTAATTTTTCTTTATAATTAACTGAATCTTTTCTCTTTTTTTATAAAAAGTCTTGTAAAAAAAAAATTCACACTCGAAAGACTCGAATTAGCATAACCTTTGTGTTATATTTAACTATTCTCAAAAAAAAAAAAAAAATACTTACAAACATCAGATAGACGACGACGGCAAACGAAATGGATTTACCTAATTCGTGGAGCTGCGTGCGCTATGAGAAATACCAGTGTGAACGGGGGGAAATTATGAATTAAGCATTAAAGCGTAAGTAGAAAGCTAATTTGAATATGAAATTTTCCATGAAACAAAAGGAATGCATACACACTCGGCGAGCACGAAAGCTAAATGGCAAAATAAAGAGAAGAAATTAACATTTAACCACTAGGACGCAAGCAAGCGAACAAATAAGCGACCGAGCGAGCGAGCAAGTAAGCAAGCAAGCAAGCACCAGACAAGCAAACGTGGCGTGCATTGTGTAGTACATCATAAAGTTCAATGAGGTGTTAAACCATAATTTGCACACCCCCAAGACATTTCTCTGAATTCCATTCTTTCACAAAACAAAATCATAACATTTTCTAAAACCATTGTTTGCTAAATTCTTCTCAACCTCTTAACGCGTTGATTACGAACAATGGAAACTTTCGAAAGTCGTGCGTTTATGTGTGCGGGCGTATTAAGAATTTTATTCTACAAGAATAGAAAACGAGAGAGAGAGTAACAAAGATATTTGGAAGGAGATGTGTTTGTCTTTTTTGTTTTCTTAGAAAATGAAAAAAATTTAATTTCATAAAAATTCACAAATTTTCTTTGTCTTATAATATTTTATAAATATTTTTTTAAAAACATTTACAAATGATAGTTCAAAAGCTCTTTAATAGCTTGAATTTATATTCATTTCCTTTGCTAAAACCCAAACGAATACTTTGTAAAGCGTGCGTTTGGCAATTAAATTTTGAAGTTGTTTAAACACATGTGTGCGTGTGTGTATTGAAACGTATGCAAATAAAGTGTATATTCTCTTACTTCGACCACAGACTGAAACATTGCATGAAAAATTATTGCATATCCCTTAAGTGCCATTAGGGGTTATACCCGTACCATATATATATATATATATGTATATATGTATATATAACTGCTTAACAATCATCATCAATGGTTATGGTGTTCTAAGTATAATGGACTTTTTAATGCAGAAAGACAAACACGCACACACACACACACACACACACACACACACACACACATAGAAGGAAAATTATTTATACACAAATTCTTGTATTTAGAAATTTTTATCATTTTCGAATTCATTTCATTCAGCACAGCCACCACCTTAAGTTATATTGCAAGTGCATGCCAACCAACCAACCAACCAACCAATCGACAGAAACGATCCATCACATCGCTTCGATGCTATCCGCACGCTGCATTAGAAAATCAAGACTATTAAGAGTTTTAATGCACAGACGTGACAACGATGTGAAGTTATCTCACTTCTTTTTCCTTTTTTTTTCGAAAACTATAATGTTTTGAAACATTTTTTTTTTTCTTTTTATATATCCCCCATGTTCGACGTCGTGCTAACACTCTCTACATAATTAAGCAAATTACTTAAATATGGTGATATGCTTGTTGGCTTTTGAACTCTATGCGGAGAATTTATTAAGGATTTTATTAGGATCCGATCTAAAGCGTTAAACTAAAACCTCTTTAGAATTGCAATTTCGGAAAGTAGGGGATACTAGCAATTTTTTGGCGCAGAGGTTGCTACATCGATACTTCAGCCTGCAGAAAGTGGTGTGAAAATTTTTCAGACAAAATTAGTCCTCTGGCGGACAAAAGGACAGATAAGGTTAAAACGACTCCTAAAACGATTTTCACCAGAAAAATACAAGACGGGCATAGGGACAGACAAATCTGGATCAATTCAGACACTGATTTTGAATAGATCGGTATAATAGTAGATGGTCCTATCTCAAGTCTTAATATATCCTTGCACCACAATCTGCGTATAGCATAAAAAATACAAAAAGGATACAAAAATATCTATACTTCTGTGCGTTTCAAAAGTTTCGAAGACTAACCTTAATATCAGAGGACTTGAATTTATTTGAACGTACAAGGCAACGCATGAACTTGATGAGTACTTGCGCCTATTTTTCATGTTGACATGTGCTTTAGGGGCTACACACCCGCATTACCGTAAATAAAAAAAAAAAAGATTTGCAACTTGGAAAATAAATTCTCCGATCTTCCTCTCCACATAGTAGCACTATTATAGAAGCTCGTGGCACAAGAAGAAGCAAGCGACAAACAAATTTCTCGGACTTTGGTATCTGTCTTCGTTCAGTACTATTTGAGTACCGCTTGGGCGATGGTTTTGTCGGGAATTACAGTTATGGGCGGTGAGGAGACTAGTGTGGCCACGTTTAAGTTTGCAATGGAAAATAATGCTGCAGAATGCCCTTACATAGCGTCCAACTAGTTGTGAATTTGTGGAATCGTGTCAAGCAACAACTGTGCGTCCAAAGTGTACTTATAATCGCATGCATAGGCTCCATAGGCTCCAAATTAAGTGTGGCTGTAGGCTACTTAAAGCATTTACCTTTGATTTTATAGAAATTTTTGTAAGGTACTACTGGCGTCAGGTGCATGCAGAGCCTGTTTTTTCATGCCTTTAGTTTTCCTGCATTCTAATCTCTTGGAAGAAATCCTTTGGGAGTTTTGTATTAGCTGTGCTCACCACAAAATCGCATGGCTTGAAACATTCACTACTTGATGAGGATTTGACTTGTCCAGGAATGGTCACTGCCCCTGACTCCGTGTTGACATCTCAGTTCACCCAAACGATTTAACATAGCACCAGATTTGTAGAAAATCTCATAAAATTTACTTAAATATCAAGAAATTTTTAACAGAATTAAATTTCAATAGAATCATAAGTAGTGCGTAACGTATTAAAAGAAAATCACAGAGTTGACAACATTGTTTAGGATTTTAGTAAATCAAGCATTTATAATAAAATTTTCAATATATCAATATTCAAGTGAATTTCATCTCTTAACAGGCAACATATGTATATATATGTATGTATACCTATGTATACGTGTGTGTGAACATCTACGGCATTTATATGCATCATATACTTACATAAGTGCAATGCTTTAAACACTGACTGACAGTTTGTGTGGACGCTAGCATGTATGCGTAAGTGAGTGAGTGTGTGTTTGTATGTTCGTGTTTACAGTGTGATTGTATGAGTTAATAAATTGCATGTATTTGCGGTATTTGCTCCATAGAGGCTCGCATCGGGTTTGAATACATTTTTGACTTGTGCATAACTTTCTCATAAGCGCATGTATGCATAAGTGCAAACACATACTTGTACACATATGCATCCGTACATAGCTAACTATTTACATTTGCATAGAATTTTGTATGCATTTACGTTGCCGTTTTTGTTGCTATTGCTGTTGTTGATGTTTTTGTGTGTTTACAAACGTTGGCAATTACAGAACTGGGATAAAGACGAAGAGACAGACTATAACTATAACTATAACTAACTCTGTGCATAAATGGACTGTCGATTTTGCGTTTTTGGTAAACATGTTATTGTTTTTGTTGTTGTTACTATTCCTATTCGTACTGCTCTTGTTGCTATTGCTGTTGCTTTTGCCATTGTTTGCTTCTCCTCCAGGGGTATGAAATTTGACACAAAGAACCTAGATTATAGAGATTGCAACACATTGATATATATACGTCTATGCACATGTACATATACATATACATATATATAGTTGTGAACAGGCCTGAGTATGCCTAAAATTTATGCAATAAACAAACAAGAAAATGTCGATTGGAATTAAAAATGAATTGATGTAATGAGTAATTAGAGATGAATGTCTATGTGCCTGTGTGTGTGTGTGTGTGTGTGTGCGTGCATACATATATGCATACATATATGTATGCATTTACTAAAATTTGATCATTTATTGGAAATCTGTTCAATTTGGAAGCATTTTGTATCAGTAATATGCAAAGCTAGAACTCGCTAACCAGCACACACACATACACGACTGTGCAACTGATATAAAAGCCTATGTCCATTTATACATTTGCTCATACTTAATAAACTTCTATAAGTTTTACTAAATTGCAAAAATTAGACACAAAAAAAAAAAAAATTATTTATTTTGCTCCGAATTGCAAAATTTATTGGTATCTGGATTGTATGGGACTTTCCTGCATTTACTACAAATTGCTGTTCGGTTAATTTATGTTCTGGTTAATATGGTTGTCGATTTCTCTGTCATATTAAGTACTATACTGATTTGATTTTATTTTGGTTTGTTGCGTCTATTGAATAAAAAAAAGCATTGGAATGAAATCCATACGCCATTACAGAGGAAAAATGAAAAATATTGTAAAATGAAATCAATCTAATGAAATGCGAAAGTTGTTCAGCTTACGAGCGGGTGAAACAGATTTTCAGATTTTTCTTCTTTTTTTTTAAAGGCACTACACTAAGGGCTGGGCAACATTCGACAACGTCGCGGACCGGCGGTTAGCCGTACCTGGACTATACGATATGGATAAGTCTTTAGTGAACTCCAACTTTTATTTTTTGATTTATCATTATCGAGGACAGTTCGCCATCTTTGCAATCCTCCTCTTATAAACAACCAGAGTTTATGATGCAAAATATGACTCGTGGGGCTTCCTTACATTTTCTGACGGAGTAACGAGTTTATTTCTTAAATAATGCTTCTGAGATCTAAAAAGATCTGAGAGTTGAAAGAAACGACATACAGTGAATACGCGGTACACCACCGTACGGATGATAGTCGAAGGGACGACGCACACAGTGAGTACGGGCCGACAGGCAGGGCCGGGACAGGCAAGCTTAGATCGATTTAGAATCAGTTTGTCGGTGTAATAAACGGTAGGTCTTTCTGGGTGTTACGCACGTCCGCACAAATCTAATAAGCCATGTAAATGGTGTAGGATATAAAAGCTATTATTACAAACACTGAAAAACTCTCTCTAGAAAAGCTGATGCCTATTTTTTCTCCCAGGACGCACTACCTGATTTTCAATCATGAAAATGCGCCGGTCTATATAAAATGTGCGTAGAAAACGACCCCGTTTAGTGTTGAATGTTATTTCCGCTAGACTATAGGGTGATCCCGCGGATGAGAATAGGTTCTCTTTTAAAAGAAGATAGCGTTTAAGTTTTGTGGAAACGCAGCAGTAATCGTTTGTGGTGGCGTAGTTGGTAGACAGGCGTCGTTATTTAATTTTGTAAATACGGTGTCATCCATTTTGGTTCGAATGGTTACGACAAAACGTTAATAAAGCCCACGGATTTGATTCGAAGCTTTTTTCAACATATTGTTTCGACCTTGACATTGTTTGTGAAATACATGACTCTCATAGTGGTATAGCATATAGAGATTATTAGAACGTATCACGAAATCAATGAACCCACAGATGCGTCTCGTGCATGGCGGCGAAGCTCCTATCTGGTAAAATGACATCGTAAATAAGGATTGTCTTCTAATTAGTGGAAGGGAAAAAGCACACCCGATTTGCTAAGCAGATTTCCACATGTGTAAAAATGAACTTTCGGGTATGGTCTCTGGGCTGAAAGTGCTTTTTTGGAATATGAAAATGGCAATGCAGTTACTCTCAATAGAGAATGCTACAGAGACATTACTGCTAACTTGTTGTAGCGCAGCATAGATAATTTCGGTTACTTCGATATGGGATTTTAACGAAATGTTGCCACTTGCCATAAATTTCGCGGAACTATAAATTTATTGCACGGACCAATATCCAAAATTAGAAGCAAACTAGATTGATGTCTTTGACCTTCTTGCATTTATTTTAAATGGGGGATATATCTCGTATAGGGGATCGGGAATTATTGTGCCATGTGCACTAAATATTCACATGATTTTGTCTATCCCAAGCATATTTATTCTCGAAAAGCATTGAGTCCTAAATCGATTTTACTACGTCCGCTTGTCCTTCCATCCATCCGTCTGTCAATTTGTCTGTAAATTTTCAAAACACGAATTTAAAGGATGCCGGATAGCTTAGATCATACGCTCGTCTGTATTGAAATTTCGAGTTCGATTTGTTAAATTTGAAGACTGCGTGTGAACGATAATGATGTTTATTTATTACTGGTTACAATGATTTAATTAGACATTTCAGCCATATAAGTATTGAAAATCAACTTAAGTCAAGTAACAACATATAATATATATAGCTCCCTACAAGGTGCGTTCTTACCGCACTGAAATTCGAATCCACGGCCACTGACTTGGTAGCCTTGAGTATGCCCTGGCTTATGCGGTACCCACATTACTTCTACAGTTTTGGTAGCGTCCGCTTATATGAAATATTTTATACGATTATATCGCGCATTTTGGTATTAAATCAAAAAAAAAAAAAAAGAGAAAAAATCAAATTTTAATTTAATTGAGATCATTTTTAATTGTTTTAATACCAGAAGAATATTGATCTGATGCCACAAAGTTTCAATTAAATTTGATTTGATTGACATGCATTTTTATAATAAAGCGTAAAAATATAGCAAATTAATAAAAGGAGAAAAAGAATAATGGAAATGTTTACATGGGCACATAAGTATATGTGCTGGACTCCGCTTTTGTGCACTTTACGTTGGATCAATCATTTAAATCAACACACGTGTGTGCTTAATGCGTAAGCGACATCTTTATGTTTACATTCGCATGCAACTAAATATATATGTATACGCGTATGCGTGATGCAAACATACGTGCAAATATATGAATGTGCCTAACGAAGAGCATTAACCGTCAGGCGTCTTTCACCGAAATGCACAACAGAAAGTCTTTTTTGGATCACATCCACCTAGGAATGAAAAGCGAATTTATTTCGAGAATCGCAGGCGTAAAAATTCATACGGGGATCCAGGGGTACTGTACCCAAGAACTGCATCGTCTTAGCAAGAATACGATAATCTGCCTATGGCGGAATCGCAAGAGTGTGACGTGGTATTAGCTGTTAAAGTCCAGTGGCGAGGTTAACTCCAAACGCCCCGAACGATTTGGATCGTACACTGTGCGATATTAAAAAAAGTTCAGCACAAGTTCATATGTTTCCATGACATCCGTCTGTCCATCCATTCAAACAGCAAAAACGGTTTGCAATACGGTTCCCTCGCTGAGCTTGTGTCCTTCCACTTCCCACTTGTTTGCATGGTGGGGTCGGGCACATGCTGAGCAGATTTTCGCTTTCTACGAAAATTTACGAAAATAATTCGAAAACTGGTTTGCTTCAAAACAGGTAGGAAAAATATATAATTAACCATCCACGGTATTAGCTAATAAACGCAAAAAATTTTATTACCTTTCTCTGCTTATGTTTTTGTAGAGTTAATCGATTTGACAAATGAGGCATTCATGTATTACTTTGATTGGCAACAGCAACTGTGTTGACATTTCGCTTATTCAGTTGATGAATGTTTTACAAACCTAACAATTTGTTGTGAATGTGGTTTACAACACAAGTGCGTATATTTATGTTCATATATATAAACATTAGAATCTTGTAAAATGTATACCACTTTAATCCTCATCTTGGTATGCATTTTTATGACGAATAATACCATGATCATCGTGATCTTGGTGTCTTGGAGCCCGGACGTTCAACACAAAAGTATATGGACGACCGGTGGGATGCATGAGCATTCTTAAATCGATTCAAAAAGTGATTCGTACTTGATTGATCTATGTGCACGCATATGCTATACATCGGTACCACAGGTGGGTGTAGGTTATAAATAGCTAACTCCGCATACATTCCCCCTCGTATGGCAGGAGATGAAAGAGGATAATCTGCTACTTTTCTGGGCCTATCCCCAAATCTCTTCGAACTTACTTACCAAGACGAAGTTCGGATTAAATAAGCAATTCGACAAAATGTCGTATTTAGCCTAAGGAAAGCTACCTCGGGACTCTCCCACATTGAAGGAAATAATCGGTTATCAAATCTTCTAACCTTAATTCTAACATAGCCTAACGGGCGTGTCTTACTAAAGATTAACTAATTTCGAGTCGATTCCTTTGACAACATCAGCAATCCACTGCTCGTCAATCAAAAAATGTTAAATTTTCTATAGTATTTTTACAAATTTATTTAAAGAGTTAAAGAAAGTTTTCTCTTAACAATAATTAAAGGAAAAATTTAATATACACAGGTGTAAAACCATGCTGGATTAATGGATTGCAGCATAACGTTAGTAGCTGCCTTTAAGTCTAATTTTAAGCATCCACAGAACTCGTTGAATGGAACGGAGAAAGATGGCACCACGCAGCAGATGCTATCTAATTAAATTTAAGAAATTACAAACCAATTCATGCATTTACGACAAGGTGTAAAGACGTCAGAACAAACGTGAAATAAAAAAAAGGGTTGTTTAGAAACGAATGAATTTCGTGTAGGAGTACAACGTGGCTCGTGCAAAATGGAAAATTCGAATAATTAATTATGAAAAATTGAAAATAATATTTTGACGTTCTTGTAAAGACTTCTCAAAGCGATAATTACGTTATTGACTTATTATAATATTGAACTTGCCTTCGAGGTAATTAGTGAGATTTTGCAAACTTGATTGCTTAACATAACATAAAAGTCGTAACAAACCTTTGACGATTGCATTGATGTATTACTTAGATATCAGCAGACATGCAGACATTTTAGTTGATTCCTGGTTAATACATCAGTGATTGACAGTCACGTTAATTGAAATGCCAAAATCAGTTAAAAGCAATTGTAGTAATCCCGCTCTTTGTGCAATACCTAATTATTTACAGATCACTTACAGTCGATGTGAGAACTTGCGATAAATAAAAACATTCACATGTTATTTCATCATGTAAACTGAGGAAGAAATATTTACTAGTTCAAAAGAACTCATTTAAAAAGTTAACGGTGGAAAGTGCTTCGCATAACATTGTTTTCTCCTGGCCCTGTACGTCTAAGCCTGTCGACTACGTAGAGTCTGTTCGATAGTTCAAATCGCTGTGCGGTTGAGCCCGTCGGTGCAAGCATAACGGTTGCCGATTGGGCGGGCACGTGGTAGTCCCCGTCCAACGTCTACCTTTGTCTTGCTCTCCTCTCTTCTTTCTCACCGTTACCGGTTCGCACGACTGAGAGATGCACCCTGAGAGATTGGTCCGTATTACACAAAAAAAATAGTAGTAATTTGTGACTTACCGTAAAGAGTGATTGTTGAGCATATTGCTAGTCGAGTGATGTCGACTTCTTCATAATTATAGAAATTATTATTCAGCATGTGCCTGTGACATGAAAGCAGGTAAACAGTCGTCTGAAAAGCAAACAAGTGTGGAAGTCATGTTCAGCGAAGCCCTACCCACGACTATGCTTTTCTCATTCTATCCTCCACGTTCTTTTATTTGATAACCACATCGCCGATATCATTAAGGAAAAGTTATTCGCCGTCCCTACCGTGTTCATTTCAGAATTGATCTACTTTTAGGCAGATAATATATCTTCGTTAGGGGAAGACGGTTTTAAACATTCTGTCTTTTTGATAAAACCACAAAAAGGGGAAAAAAATTAAATTTAGTCACTTGTAACTTTGTGTGAGCATGGCCGTTTTTCCCATTTTTGCCGTAAAGTGAATGTGGAAAATTTCAATTTTCTAACTTTTATAATTTCTGACTAACGAGCAAAAACCCGTCAATTTTTGTTAAGATAAACGGAATTTATGCTCCACTGTGGGCATCTGCTCTGACCAATTTAGTCCATTTTCAATGTCAGCTTGCGTGGAAAAACTTCCAATGCTTCTGCCAAATTTGAAGTCTATATCTTCACTTTTGCGAGCAGGAGAGTACCAACAACTAACACCACACACACAGACAGAGGGACAGACACACCTAAATCAAGGATAAATAATCTTTATAGGGCCTCTGAAGGTTCCTTTTGGGAAAAAATAAAAATAATTATACCCTTATCTTACAGTGTTGGGTATAAAAAAACTGCATTGGGCATCCAATACATTTTTTTTATTAGTATAGCGTTGCTTTTTCTCTTAAGTGTTTACTTACCCTAGAACACAACCTTGACATGATACCAGCTTCCGCACGAACAGCCCATTACATAAGAGACGCGACCACGAAATGTAAGCTTTGGCGGATTCAAATCTCTATGCGGTAGAGCTTCCTTTGGTCGTAGTCATGCGTGGTTGCTTAGTTACTGGTAACTTTAATTCTGTCTAAGTTTCGTCTCGACAAGTTAGCTATGAAAAAAAGGTCAAGTTAATCAATACTTGGCTTCAGTTATGAGAAGTCAAGTAAAGCCCAGTAAAGTCAAGCGTAATGATTTGCGCTGCGGTTTGCTAGCATATTGAAATACCGAACATCGACATCCTTGCGATTGCCTATCATTATGCAATGCATTGTAATGTAAAGTTTGATCGCTCACGTAACGTGAAATCATAGGCGGTGAAGTTTAAGAAAAAAAATTTCTTTTTATTTCCTTTTCAAAAAATATTCCATTCTCCGCAATTCCTTTACTCACAGACTCACTCTTCTACTTTCTCTTACATTTCTTTCTCTATGAACTTTGATGATGTGCTACGCAAACAATTTGTTATCGTTAAAACAAATAAGAATTCACCTAAAAATTCACTCATTACCGACCTGAAAAAAGAAACTCTTCGTTAGACGAAATTAGGGACAGCCAAAACGAAAACAACAAAAAAATAAAAAAAGAAAAACACAAGGATGATATAACAAAAGTTTAGTTTTGTGTACACATCCTGACTAAGTGCTCTGCGATATAAATGAACTTCCTGGTCGCCCTTTTTTTTATAAGAGAGTAGGTGGGGGGTTTTCATTTAACGAGAATCAAATAAAGTCATTGATTTTATTAGATTTCGTTTTTGCTTAAATACGGAATTTATTTATTTATTTTTTTTTTTGTTCATATTTCTGTGTTTCGTTTCCTTGGACTCTTCAAGCTAATGCTAATAAAACCTTAACCATCAATCAAGGGTATTCACGATGACTAAGAGGTAAGTGCTTAGTGGAAAAAATAATATGCTATCGGATTTGAAATTTTTCTTGTTTTTCATTTCCGCCGATGGAAATTTAAGCAAACAAATAAAGTTGTTTTCAAGTCAATTTTGAGGCTTTAGCACTTTACATAACTGATTCTTCAATGTCTACTCTGTAGTGTAGTATAGTAGTTTTAAAGTGACACCCACTGCCTAGTTATCCACGGAGAATGCTTGCTTTATGCCTGAATACTGTTTTTGTATTGTTCTCGTTTTATTTTTGTGTTTTTATTTCATTTGACGAATTCACTCACCGTCAAAAATACAAACCTTTAGGTTTTTGTTTATTTATATTCGTAACGAACCATTCGGTGATGGGGTACGGCTCACCATAAAGTTGTCAAGAATATCTCAGATGAAGTTAAACAAATTTTGCGATATAAGACGGTACACAAAATTTTATATAATCAGTTCAGTTGACAGCTAAATCAAGTTGACTTTGACATGCCTTTGATGAGTTGTGCATCTTAGTCTGTCTTGGCACCAACATTCTTGACCACCACTATCAGGCTATTTGCGTATGAGGACTTAAGGTCTGCTGACCAACATGGTGGCTTCAACTGTTTTTCACTCTCACCAACATTAGCCGTGTTATGTCTGCATAACTTTTCCGAATGTTGCAAAGCTTGTAACCTGTCAACACAGACACGGGTTTCGGTGTAGTCCTAAAGAAAAAAATCAATGAGTGTTGAGACATACCGCCCCGGCAGTCTGAGCAAAGAAACGTTGATGGCGATACAATTTTTTGATGAAAGAATTTTGCTCTGAACGAAGCATTCTTTAGAGTGCGCAACGATATTGAAAGGGAGATATGGAGAGAACGTTCATACAGTTAATGTTGAAGAGAGCCACTTCCGTCTAATATTCCCCATGTTTTACGGGACGTTTGCAAAATACCTCTAACTACCCTGTTCTGAGTAAAATCCAACACAAGTCACAAATCAGTCGCAAACAGTTTTTCCTATCCGTCTCTCATTTACGTGATTAAAAAAACTTTTTATACCCTATACCACCATATGGTGCATATTTAAATATGTGCGAATATGAGCAACAACCGGAAGGGCTTAAGATAGACCCGCCCTCTATTATATCGACCAATTTAGAAAGCGTTTCTAAGCTTTTATGCCCGTCTGTCGGTCTAAATACTCTGGTGAGATTTGGAGCACTGACGTCTTTTGGCGTAAGGGCGGACACTTTGTAGATAGTTCGGAGCGGGCCACTTTTTTTACCATTTCCCATAAAACACCGCTTGTTGGAAAATCGGTATATGAAGAATTGTAGGTATTTAATGATGGGTCATGGCCAACTATAGTCGTTCTACGTTTCATTGTGACTATCATTCCCGACTAACACGTTTAATACAAACTCAAAGAAAAACTCAGAGCAACGAAACGCATTGTCCTCTCTTATGACTACGGTCTTATGACGGTCACAATATCCGGTCACAAATACTACAGCAAGAGTGACGAATTAGTTAACGAACAATGTGGTAATCGACTCTCCTATCATCAATGCGAAATGTTTTTTTCAATAGAAGAGACATAAATAATTTCTCTTCCTATTCGTACATTAGGTTTCCTGAGTATGCACTGAATAAAACAAATGAATCCTACGATCCAATGCGATTATAACACACTGTTGACTAAGTATGCCATTGAACAAACATTTCGCAAATAGCCCTAAGTCATAACATGCTTTCGTCCTCTTCTTTTTTCTTGCACATTTTCACGAAACAAACCGTTTTTAATCAAAGAACATGTTTCCGACCTTTTTGAAAAACGGTCAATTTCCACAGAACACAACTTCACATTGAGAATTGTGGTCTGTGTTACTTCACTTACTTTGTATTCAAATACATTTACGTAGTGATGTTAACAGTTAACAAATATTGATCAACATTGATTGTTAGGTATTCCGCAGGTAAATTGGTGATAACACGTTCGTTTTCTCTTCCATTCCTTTAATTTGATAAATGTGTTTGTTTTTGTGTATGTGTATTGGCGACAGGATTGTTTAATTTTTAAGTCTTTCCCTGAGTTTTATCAGTTAAATACAAGTGCAATTCAATTTTAAGAATTATTTTTTTGTCGACCAAAAAAACGTTAGGGAACGATTTCGTTAGAAGCGCTTTAAGTGCTGATTATAAATACCAAACCTTTATATCTGATGCTTAAGGGCTGGCAACCCGCGGTATGAGCGGGAGCAAAACAATTTGAATATTCGGAAGATCGTAGATGGACCGAAATCATCACGTTTTTGTGGTGCCTTTCATAAACGTTGGCTGATTGATTCATAGGCTCTCACTCATTAGATCTCCCCATTCGACGGCAAGGTTTACTATGTATAACCTGGGAACGGGATTTTGTCTTGGAAACCAAGACAAAAGAAACGAGGACATTTTCTTTTCCCATTCTGTTCTCTCTTATTGAGGCCATCAAACTTGCTCAGGCTCTGCGCCGTATTAATGTATATTCTTCTAGTCCTTGAGAACAGGTAGAATCGGATGACTTTGGATGGTTAAACGTATTGTATGTATTAGAAAATTATAGGCAAGATTGACTTCATCTCCATATGTATTTAGGGCGGGGTCGGTCAAAGACAATTGACCCTCGTATGTATGTTGCACTACCTTTCAAACCGCGTGGAAAAAGTCTCTTTTCTTCAGAAAATTTCGCGAATGTAGCGCTTAGTGCGAACTCTTGCGGGGGAATTAAATAATCCAGTGTTAGGCAAACCCCAACCCTGACTACAATGTGAGAATCCAATACAAATTGTGTCGTTCTGGGATTTCAGTATACCACAATATTAAGGAAAATTCTCCTACTTTCTGGGGGGGCGGCGTTTATAGTTTCTATTTGACATGTCGGGCACCGAGAGGCAAGGCTATTTCGGCAAGTACACACGTAAAACTACAATAGGAAGTTGTACATGGAAATCTATTTATATGTGGGCCTATCCTTTCTTCTTAATATGCTCAATGGTTGTTCTACGTAACCGTCAAATCTTCTCAAGTAAGAAAAACATTTATACGTTCACCCTCCCAGTTTGTGTTTGGCGATAGAACAAAAGGTATTTTAATTCATTCCATCATTTTGCAACATGAGCATTATATGTTCGGTCTTCTGGAAAGGATATTTCAGATAAAAGTATGTTGACAAAGGGCTTTAGGCTGTGTGATCGAAAAAGCAGTCCCGTCCGCACAATTTTCAACAGCATTCGTCCTTGAGCCAAAACAAATCATGGTGATAAATTTCATCAAAATATCTCAAATGTTGCGACATGTAGGTTGAGTGTATAAAAATCTAGACGGGCAGACAAACTTAGATCGATTCAGAAAGTGATTCTAAATCGATCGGTACAATTGAAAGTGTGTCTACCTCTAATCTTTGCGGATGTTGCGTACATCTGCATAAACTTAACACACCCTTTTACCGCAAGTGGTGTAGGGTGTAAAAAGAATATTATTGCAGTCGAAAATAGAATAGAAGGCATACTTTGTACCTATCGGTAAGTTTTATTTGCCATCTACTATCAGTCAATTTTCTTTTCTTTTCTTTTAAATTTAATTCACAAAATTTACATGAAAACCAAAAATTAATTTTAAACTTTTCATTGCGGAATGTGAACAGGAAACTTTGATGTTTCCTGAAATAATTAAAGCGGAAATCGTGGAATAGCAATGAATCACGTTCGTATTGTCTATATGTGTATTATTAAGTAAATATACATAATTTGTGTGCATCCACGTAAGCATATAAGAGGATGCGCCCATATGCGTTTATAATACATAATAATACATAATAATAATTGTCATTAATGACAGTTAACAAAACCACAAATCATCAGCAATAAACAAGAAAATTGACTTAAGTAAACGGACAAACAAACAGCATAAATTAATCACTCGATACCTTTCTTTCACATTCCCTGTCTCTCTTTTCTTCTCTCTCTCTCTCCCTCTCTCTTTCTCTCTCTCTCTTTCTCTCTCTCTCTGAATCGCATTATATTTATTTATAGACACTTGATATTGTTTACAAGCTCATGCATGTAATTATGTATACATATAGAAACTGCTTTCTTGTATGAAGGAAATATCAAATTAGAAATAACGGCTGGCTGAGTCAAGAGATCAGGAACCAAGAAGAAGATGATACCAGAGATAACTAAATAATTAAATTTTATTTGCTTATTGTACCGCACATAATTTGTCGTACAGGGGTGTATTAAGTTTATGCGAATGTGTGCAACACCGAAGACAGTGATTCAAAACTTGTCTGACCGCCTGTCCGCATTGTTTCCTTTTTTTTTTTAAACCTATAGCATGGAATTTCTGTGATATTTTTTATTATTGTGAAAAGTCGTTATATGAATAACTGTAGGGTGATGTCAGGTATTTTATGCGAGGCCGTGGATTACTATAGTCTTTTCAAACGTTACTTATACGTTTATTACTATTCTTTGCATGCACATATATTTGACATACTTAACCCAATTTCTCATATCACACATGAGTCATTCAAAACGGCGCATTACCTACTTACTTCACAAGACTGTTTACCTGAAATATTGCAAAATACTGTGGAGTTTTTTCAAATTTCTTCATACCATATTTTCACTTTCATTTCTATTAAAACAATTATTGAAAATCTGAATTCTTTTATACGAATTATCTGATAGAAGAAAAACAATTCGTATTTGCTACCTACCTACTATTTGGGTTTCTTCTTATATATATATAACATGGCGCACATTCATTTGGAAACACAGAGCTGTACATGCAGTTGTTAAATAGGCTCTCTCTCATAGCTGTCAGATTATACGAAAACTAAATAATTCACGTTTTTGTGTACTCTTGATGTGAACCCTTTTATCCGAAAACAAAAACTTCGCATCACGTACAAGTTCTGCACACAACATATAATAGATTCGTGTAACGCTTGACACTTTCCTTGGAAACTTTAATAATCTGATAAAGTCATAACAGTGCAAAATTGGTGCTATACAATCGGGTATTGGGTGTGCAGTTTCCTTCGTCTTTCCTAAGCGAAAGAAGAGAAAAGCAAGTTCTTACAATGCGAACACAAAAATTCTCTTCTTCCTTATGAAGTCGCGACATTTAAGGGCCTATGTCTGTCGCAATCAATTTGACAGATACAACGTTTCAACGTTACAGTAAACAGTAAATTCGCCACATTCTGTTGTAACCTAAGCAAAACTTAAATTTAACTGTAAAGTTTGTTCCAGTTAAAGGCAGATCGTCAGAGCAAATAAAAGCAAGCAGATGATAATAACAATGGTAGCATATTATAAAACCGAATGGGGAAAATAAAACCGAATAAGACAAGCCTTCACGAAGATAAGAGAGCAATGAATGGCAATAAGTAGAAATTCAAACACAAAAATTTAAGTAATGATCAGCAAAAAATATATATTAGCGGGTTTTTTGTACCAGTCCATGTAGAATTGCAATTCTGTATAGCTCAAGTGTCAAGTTGTTACTTTATGGATAAAAGCAATATAAAATAAAAGCGTGGATGGGCGTGGCCGATTTTTCATATTTTTGTACAATAAAATTGGAAATTGATGCCGTGTGTCTGAAGCATTTTTACGACCATGAGTACATTTACCACGCAAATTAATAGACAGATGGACAGATAGACTGGATGTAGACTTTGCACGGTCTCCGAAGCTTCTTCTTAGGTGCTTTGACATAAGATTGAAATTTTATATAATCAACATATAGTATTGAATGGGCATAGAAAATATTTTCCATATATATCCAGGTGTAGGAGGACCGTTCATGTTGTTTTATACCTACCGAGCAAAAAACCAAATTAGGTGATTTCAAGTGATATGGCCGCGTTCGTTGGCCGATTTCGCTTAACTTCAATATCATTCTGCATACAAGATCTTCCAATCTTTGTGCCAACCTTGAAGCCGATTTCTGCATATTTGCTTCCAGGAGAATCTGTGGTAGGCAGACAAATGTACAGACGGGCACAGAGACCGACGCGATTAAATCGATTTAGAATTTGATGCTAAGCAACTTTATAGGTTGTCTGAAGTCTCCTTCTAGATTTTACAAACGTTTTGATAAAGGAACATAACCTACATCATTCCGTGATAGTCATAAAAAAATAATTTTTCTATTAAATCCAGAGAATTTTCCTTTAATGAGTAGTTAAGTAAAAAGTATCAGAGTCATCTGTTGAACGAAAAATACTATTTTAGTTTGCAAGCTCTTCTCTTGTTCAGTTGCCGGCTTCTCTTCGCTTCGATTGGTCGCAAATTCTTGCTACTTATTAGAATTGTTAGAATTATTGTTATTATCTTACCCAAAAAATTGAATTGCATTGAATTCTCGAAAATTGAAGAAAAAACGCGTGAATATTTCATTAATTACAGTAATTAATCACATTTATAAAAAAAAATAGTATTGCGAGATTATACATAAGTGTATTGTTGTTTGTGTTAAAAGAAAAAACATTGAATGAGAAGAAACTGTAAACGCGTGCTTAAGATCTACGCGCGCTAACGAATTGTGAAAAAGAAACAAAATGGCACAGTTTGATGTTCACTGTTGCAACAGTTATTGAATAGTATATGAGATTAGCTAATGAGAGAGAAAAAAATACAGAAACTAGAAGTAACTACATTCAGAAAATTTATTCTTTTATTTTATTGAATTATTTTGTCATGACAAAATAATAATTTTGATCTAAATAATATATCGTAACGTACGTGCGTTAAATAGTGTAAATGTACCTATCATAAGGGAAGTTATTTAAAGGGAAATATTTACTTGGAATGGGAGCATATTTTATAAAGACTGGGTGCCGAAAATGTTTTGTTCTTCGCGCGCCAAACACCCTGCGGGATTAATTGGTAAATAAATTTGTGGATGTGTGTAGTACTTGAGGAAATCCCATCAACTGGTCAGAAAAAACAAATTGTTAAGAGAATATGACGAGTACGAAATTATGATTTATTCGTTGAGAAAATTATCCCCGTGTTTTTTCTAAACATTTAGTTTTGTAGCACAATCAACTATGAATGAAATACAGGTTACTTTGCCTTAGTTTCCTCTGCCAGGCAGACTCAATCGTTTCCAAATCTCTGCCACTTTTTGAAATTTCAAGAAAAATTTCAATTAGTTTTGTTTCGTTTTCTGCAAAACTGTCTCTAGAATAGGATAAAAGACGACAGAATACCCCTTTCATCTTTTAAGAGCAATAATATCAAGAAAAGATCAACGCAACGAGTTCCGCTTATGGGCGTTTTGTTGTTTTCATGTTAGAAGAAAAGAGATGAGTACAGGTTGTAAGTAGGTGAATACTAATATACGCACATTACGGGAGACCTAATAGAACTCAATCACGTATGCACAAGTGTAAACAATGTTGTAAAGAAATTTAACGGCTACAGGCATGGGAACCGGAATGAAACGAAAGATAAGTGTAAGAATATTGCAAAAATAATTTGTTGTTTTATTACGCCCCCACACATGTCACAAGTTTACACATTAAGTCCAAAAATGGATTGATTTGCTTGATATTTAATTGTTTAGTAAACTTTGCTCAATGCGTCGGGAGAAGAATGCAAAAGCATTATTAACTAGTCTATCATTGCTATTACTGATTATATTGCATTAAAGGCATGAAAAGTTTGCACTTGAATAGAAAACAAAATTTTCTTTCCGATTTCATTGTTCCACAAGCAATATATGCAAAATATGTACAAAGGCAATGGGAAAAAAGCGAAACTTTTATATGCATATATAGGTAAGTGCACACAAGCTTACATACTTTGAATGGGTTTTGACAACATATCACAATTTGCATATGAAACAAGAGACCAGGAAAATCGAAAAGTTTCTGGGGAAAAAATCTCAAACAAAATGTATTGTAGGAAAATCATGCACATACATACAATCATAGTTTTATATAGACATGCAAATTTCAATTGTATGCTCAAGTTGGATATACTGAAGAATACAAAAAAAAAAAAAAAACATTAAGAGAAAGCATCCATAAAAGTGCATAAATAACCAGAATTAAATGATTTTGCCGCACACATATGAATATAAACAATTGTATATATGCATGCATGTGCGTATGTGTTTGGGTGTGTATATATATATGCAATTAAGGCCTTTACTATCTCTTGTTGAGTGTTAACAGAGTCAACTACAATTACATAAAGATGTAGATGGGAGTGCAAAGTATACGTACATGTTATGTTTAGTTTTACATGTAAATGGGTCCTTCAAGGGTTACCATTGCTTTTTACTTGCCACTGCGGTGTACCGTTATGAAGGTTTCAAGCGCGGCGGGGAATAAATTCGGAAAAGTGATTGAGATCTTTCATAACACATCTCTTAGATGGATGTATATATATATATATCTTATACATGTATTTACGTATGTATATATGTATATACATATCACATAGGTGCATGGCATTGATTTCTGTCCAACCAAAAAATAAAGGAAGAGCAAAATTATTACAAACTTTATTGATATTCAAAAAATGAAAGATGAAAAAGAAAGATCAGGACAAAACGTATGTGTTAATAAAGTTAAAGAGAAGAAAAGGGGAGTTGTCCGTCTTGTTGTTATTGTTGTTATTGCAAATGCATATTTGAAATACTTGGCAGGACCAACAAACCAACCAACTAAACTCACACGGAGATAGTTTTCTTGTTCTACATATGTACATACGTTAGTGCGTCTATATGCTGTATAAAACGTAAAATAATGAATTCATCCATACATACACATGTGGATTGCGGCCTGAATTTATTTCTTAGTTGTCGGTTGGTCGTTCGTTACATATCAGTTTGTCTGCTAGTTGGCCAATTCATTTGCTATTCATGTTATGTAATTCAATTGTACAACTTCCTATTCCTGTCTAGTGCAGAAAGATTTCATCTTTTTTCTTTTCCTATCAAATCGTAGGTATGTATGCATGAGTATTCGTATATGCATATATGTTAAATAGAGTGTGTTAAAAAACTACCGGGAAGTGCCAAAAGTTAAAAAAATTTTCTCAATTCATTAAACTTTATGTTAAGACGACCAGATGTGTGTGATAGAAAAGATGGCACGAATGTACAAAATCACACCCTTTTTTTTAAGTACGAGTGTTGAGTTTATCCCAAACAACACTAGCAAGTGTCTTTGCTTTGCCGACTTTGTATAGTTATTTTTATATTGAGTATTCGTTGCCTTTTCTTTCTTACCCCAACTGAGGTAAATATGCCAGCGTTATATGTTTGATCATAATATCCACAAATTCAGTTCAGTCATAGTTGATTACCGTAAATTTCTGATTTACTATAGCGATGTCCGTCCATCTGTGCGTCTGATGATTGCTCGACTGATGATTGCTCGCGGATGTTGAGGGAAAAGTTAATAAAGAAACTTTACAGACTTTCATTTAATAGTGACCGCCTCTTGTGTTTAAAATAAGACTCAAGAGTCAAGACTCACCTATAATCAATATCGTTATGTCCCGCAAGTGCTATAGGGCATAAAAATGGTCTGTTAATTATGGGTGGATATAAAAGGCTTTTAGACGAATATATTTAGTTTAGTTCCAGCTCCACACTTTGTTACGACTGTGCATGAATTCATAAACAGTGTTTTGGGAACATGATGCTTAGTTGATTACGTGATTGAAATCTTTTGACAGTGACTTGGCGATAAAAATTATTCTGATGAACGTCATCTCAAGTATCTCAAGTTCCAATAAAGAAAGTATTTCAATAAGATAGCTTTTACTTGGTTAGGTTGTAAATTGATTGGTAACGACGAAAATACCCCATGTCGGCTGCTACTCTCGCATCTTACTCAAAGCTATTAATATTGAACAAAATTGGTTAACGAAGTTTTCTTTTTAAATACGTTGATTCCCGGTACTTTTTTGGCGTCGAATTGCCTACTAGCATGTGGATCTTTAAATCGAATTTAAACCGAAACTTGACATTTGGCATTGTTTTGCTATTTCTCTTCTCGTACATATTCACAAACAGGAATTTTCCAAATTTTTATTATTTAATAAAATTGAGCGACAATAACTGTAAAGCAGTCATTAAAATTCTCCGGTGTACGCATATATTGTTTCAAGATGCCTTCGTCCTTCTCCCTTCTCACTCTCTACTCCTCCTTACGATTCACCAAATTTCTTATTACGAAAACTTCATTATTATCATCGTCGCTACGATTACCATTACAAGCGTGTAAGTAACTATATATATATGTATATATATACCTATATAAATACATTTCATCCCATTGTATCATTCATTTGTATGCTAAGGTTGCTATAGCTTTCATGGGGTTTTTGCGGAAAACCCATAATTATGCAATTTCTTGTGCACTTTTGCGGTCGATTTAAATGTTTTATTCACAAAAGCTTATTAGCATAAGTTTCATGCTATCTTCACCTATTCAATTGCTCTCACCAAGTGTGAATATATGTGGATTTGCAGGTTGGCCTTTCTTATAAAGGGTTTCTCAAAAAACTTTAGAAAGAAAGTCATTTTACTGCATTCACTCTACTCATTCACTAAAGGCCTTATGAACAACATTGCAGAAAAATATGCTCAACATCGAAATTTTTTTCGAGTACACACGTAAGAAATCTTATAAGGAATATAAACATGAATCAGATGTGTCCGTCTGTTGTTTCTGTCGTTTCGTTTGCAACAATTCTTTGTTTAACTTAGGATTTCTCCACATAGGTAAGGAGATTAACTATCTTAACCCATAATTATTTCCACAAGTCACAGGTGAAATAATTGATGCCATGTTTGATGACACGTTTATAAGCCATGTCAGGTTTCACTTTTTGTACTCTGCTTCATTTATCGCACAAGGGCGTGTTAAGGTTGTATACAATACCTACAAGTGGCGGACATAGACCCTATTTTATTACACTGATCGATTCAGATAATGCTTCTGATTCTAAGCCTATCTGTCCGTCTGTTCGCCTTGTGTTCGCAATCGTTGAGATATTTTGATGAAATTTCTTGCATAGACGAGTGGTTAGAATCGGACCAATTTTTTGAGCACCTTCCCCTATAACGCCTTTTTTTGAAAGCTTGTTTGTGCGCTATAGGGTGGATCGCGCCGCGTATAGCTTTCCTATTTGTTTGGAAACATGTTGTTCTTGTTAAAATTTCCTTTGTTTAGCAAGAAAACAAGTGAAAAGAAATTAATTTTCTTCCGGGCCAAATTGTTGTAATTTATCAAATAAGGTAATTCTATCGTATAGTAAAAATTTTTTATATGCACAATACCACCAGAAATCAAAGTTATGCGGTTGATACAATCAACGACTAGGATCCTCTTGCAATAATCCCTAATTCTTCAAATGGATCCCCAAACATACCACACTTGTGCTAAGACTGAATTAGGCATATACATCCAAGAGGTAGAACGCCTTGGAAAGAGCCACCTTTCCTTATATCGTTCAATTCAGACTTAATTTAAGCATGCCTCTTCGTCCGGTTGATGTCTATACAAATATTTTTATATCCAATTTTAAAAATAAATGCGGAAAAATTTGAATTGGATGGTACGACTTCTCAAACGACTTTCATTTGTATCTCCTTGGAAAGTATACCAAATATATAAAGCCCTCTTGTAGAACCAAAGGCTAGTTTTTAGCGCTATCTGATCCAAGTTTGTCCAAAAGAGTCGGTCCCCTTTCAGATTTAATATCTTTTTTTATTTACGTTAAACTCGTCCGTATTGCGCAAATCCCATCATATTAAGCTTCCCATCGGAAGTGCGCTTTTGTTCGGCAATAAGCTGGAACTTTTGGATTCCTTTGCAAAAGTAGGTTGAAAATAGTAAGTTCCTTTGGCAAACCAAAATATTTTTATATCCACCAAAATTGGACCATGTTGACTTGCGTTCATTTCAACGCCTTATAAAACTTTCAAATTTTTCGAAATATTTAGATTTGAATTATAGTAAGCGAGCCTGTGTAGGCTACTTAATTGTCGTTCATAATATTTTACTTCTTCTTTATTGACGTATTTTTTTCCTTTTGCTTTGGTATTATGTTTAAATGTTTTATGTTTCGCTTTAAAATTTTATCGATTAAATTAATTGCGATGATGTTAACACTTTCCCCGCTTGGCATGGAGCCATCGTTACGCTTAGGTTGTTTAAAGGCTCTATGTGTTATTCGTATTCATATTCATAAAAGATTCGTATTCATATCCATAGTTATATTCATATTCATATTCATAAAAAATTCGTGTTCATATTCATAGTTATAATGGTAGTGATATTGATATACATATTCATATTGATACCCTTACTCTTATTCAGATTCACATTCATATTGGTATTGATTTATATTCGTGTTCATATTCATATTCATATTCATAAAAAATTCGTGTTCATATTCATAGTTATAATGGTAGTGATATTGATATACATATTCATATTGACACCCGTACTCTTATTCAGATTCACCTTCATATTAGTACTGATTCATATTCGTGTTCATATTCATATTTATATTCATATTCATATTTACATTCACATCCACATTCACGATCACCGTCATATTCACATTCATATCCATATAAAATTCTCGTTCACATTCATATCCGTATTTATATTTATATTCCTTTACAGATATATTTACATTTATCCTTAGTTTTATGTATTTACATTCATATTCATAGCTATTTATATGCGAGCTTCAATTCACATGTAAACATATTTTCTGAATTAAATCTGTATATAAATGTATAGCTAAATGTTTAAACCAAAGAAAATAGATGAAAATGAAAGTGCAACTAAATTTAAGCTCAGTTAAGCTAAAAATAATTAAAATTGAAAGAATACTAATGTAAATATTAAGAATAATTTCGGATGCAAAATGACATTCTGCCATGAGCACACTACGCACAAAGTATTTTCATAAAGCGGAATGTTGCATCAAGTCATATGTGCAAGTGCATCCAGCTGGGGCGAATAGATAGGCACGAACATGTAGTATTGGTGATCGGATCTGAATCTCAGTCTAACTAAATCTTATAATTCGTATCAGTGGCAGATTAAACTTTAAAACAGTTTGCAAGAAAAAGACTTTAAAAATGGCTCGTAAACGTAACTCGTCCTGTTTCTACAAAGTATCATAAATTGTGGAATTTTTACACTCAATTTATGTTTTATGTGTTTTATGGCACAAAACTTTATTTTCTATGCACATGTTTGAGTTTGTTTATTGACCTCAACATAAAAAGAGAAACATTAATTCCTCTTCATGCCGCTTACGCATAAACTCAGCCCTTTTTCAACACTTTATCCAAATAAAATAAAATAAAAAAAATAAAAAAAAAAAAACATCAACTGAAAAACAGAAAAACTTTACATATAAATTAAAAAGTTTTTCAATTCCTTTTTCTTGTTCTTGTTTGCCTCCAAACTCAATGTCCTGTATAGGAGGGTTTTTGTTTTTTAATGTGTGTAATATCGAACCTGATGTGTGTGAACTTTGTTCGAATGCATTAAAAAGGAAAAGCTTTGTACCTAGTACTCCTATTTATATGGTAATATGTTCCAATTTTCTACTCTTTTTTTGCAGCTGTCCATGTATACGTGCATGTAAATGCATGCAAACTTTGAAATTATAGTGTTTTAGTTGTACCGAAAGTCCACTTACTCTTGTACCAACAACACATGAGCTTACGTATGTACATACGTCCATTTTACAGCATAGTTAGAGGGAGAAAATCCCTTCTATGTTTCGTTTCTTCTTATTTTACAATTTTACTTTTGTTTTTTTTTTCTATTTTTACTTTGTAACTACTTTTTTTCTAACACATGGTAACTCTACTTATTATTTCTCTTCAGTTATTCTATTAGAATTTCTTATTACTATTTTGCATGGGGAATTATTGCGATATCGAATCGGCAATCAATTAAACGAAAGTGCTTTTATTACAAATGTTTTTTAAAAGGTTTCAAAAACTTGAACTACATATTATTTAAATTTGAATGAACTTTCATGCTATACTCTACCTTTGCCATGAGTTTGCGAATTTCGAATAATGCGGACACTTGACTTTTGCCGACTGTAAGATTCTGTGAGTGTTACATTTTTAAACGCACGTATTTGGCTTAATTAAGGAAAGTTTGCTCAGAATCGAAAATCGATGACACACTTGGATTGGGGTAAAGTTCGTCATGTCGGTCGACACTTATCCAATGAATCATCTCATGTTGATTTGCTGAATTGCACAAGGAAAGGATATCGGTCGAGTTATTTGTTACTATCTTCAGACTCTCAGTGTAATTAGAGACTCTTCAGTATACTGTGAATGAAGGATTGCTTGGAAGAGATAGAAATTAGTCTCATTAGTATTATACATAGCAGTGCGTCGGTTGTTAAGCACAAGACTTCTTCTCCCGATTATAGGAATACTTGTTATGATTTCATTAGCCTGTGCTAATATGCGTGGTATGGCTTTTTAAAGTTTCTTTACAAGCGATTTCTGCTACCCGTAAAATCCTTTTTCAAATAGATTGTTTTGACATGATAAGCCACACTCCGGGCAACCATCTTAAGGTTATATTAGAGGAAAATTCTTTTTTTGCCTCAGCTCAACAAACCATTTCGGAGCCAATTTGGAATTTAGGATTTTATGTTATTCCAAAAACCGTTAGAACTCTCCGGTAAACCTATTGTGCATATCTTCTTGATTGGCCACGTTCGCTTGTCCATCGGCCTCTTAAGGAATTTTGCAATGAATTCAGTTACCACAGATACGAACGAACTATCAGTATAAGCATAAATACCGCCTACAAACAAGCAATAATTTGCAACTTTTCTTCGATGTACTCTGCGCAATAAAAAATTGAACTCTGCCATGATTTCAAGCAACATCTAATGATGTGAAAATTTTTGTTGCGTAAGCTAGCGTTATCCGAAATGAAAACGCGAAAGAAATATTCAAGTTCTCATTACATTTCATTAGAAGCGTTCTCAGGAAAATTCATTTTATTCATTTTATATTATTTCCGCTCAGCATTTGTCTCGTCCTGCTTTTCATTTATTATTTTCCTTTTGTTTTTTTAATGCAATTTCTAATCTTGTAATTGAATTCCCACTATTATATTTTTGCTCAATGACATACAATTAGTAATTTCTATGCGAATTCAGAAGCGAACAACATCAGCTAAATTTGTATATAAAATGGTATTAATTTTTTTTCCTTTTTTTTTTCTAAGGACTTCTCCTGCTCCGACTTCGCTAAGGATGTAAATCACATTTACAATTGCATTATGTTGAAAGTATTATTTTACTTGGAGTGTTTTTCTTCATCTTTTTCATTTGTACCGTGGAATTGTATTTATGTTTGCGTTGGGATATATAAAGATGTCCTTTTTAGTTTTATCAAGTGTATAGCTCTGGGCATGACTATTCATTTTGTGTTGTTGGCATAATTGCATTTCGTGGACAATTAATTTCTTTTCTATTGCCCATTTCATTCTAATTAAATTGCAAATGACTTCTCGTCTTCAGATAGGTTAAAGGAATATTTTTCTCTTATATGTGTGTACAGTTTACTTCTGTTTTTTTTTAATTTTCTTTTCTTATCGCATCTTCATTTTTTTTTTTTTTAAATAATTATAAAATGTATTATGTATTTTATTGAATTCAAGTTCTTTTCTCGATTCAAGCCATTTTCCAGTAAATAGTTTTGAAAGGAAATTTTAATATTTTCGTCCTTTTGAAACATAAGAAGAAGCCTTTTTTTTGAATTCTAATTAAATAAAATAACTTTTTTTGTCATTCTACACCACTTGTGCTACAAGGGTATACTAAGTTTGTGCGGATGTGTGCAACACCTAGGAGAGCTTGAGGTACACCCACATTTTATCATACACATCGGTTCAGAAAGTGATTCTTGCTCTAAACTTGTTTGCCCCGCCGTCCGTCTTTTCTTCATGTACTCTTTTTTTAAACTGATCGACTCTGAATCGTTTGCTGAATCAATCTAAGTTTGTCTGTCTGTCGGTCTGTCTCTTTATCCTGTGTTCAATCTGTGAGTTTTGAGTTATTTTGATCAAATTTCATACACTGACATATTTTGGTCTAAGGAAGAACCCTATTAGAAATGATTCGGATCGGATCATTTTTTCGTCTCCTTCCCATATAATGCGATATTTTCAAAAGGTGTTATATGGACAACTTTAAGGTGGTGTACTGTATATTAATTGTTTCTCAAGGAATAAGGTTGAAGGATAAGAAAATTATTTCGTACAGCTTCGTGTTCAATGTGAATATAAATGTCGCTGGACTAATTACTCCAGCGGTAATGTTTGCCAATGCTCTGTAGCTTTTTCAGCGAACTTTTTCCATTCTTGATCAGGCTATCATGAGGGCAAATTTAGAAATCATTTAAAACATGCTGGGACTTTTGGAATTTGAATCTCTGTCTCTCGCTCTCCGCTACACTCATTCCTTCTGTGTCACCTACGAATTTAGATACATGCTGCAATTTTGAAATGTTCTGGAATGCATTTTGCTACTGCAGTCACTGTGTCGAGCGTTTATCTTGTTTCAACTATTTAGAGCAGTATTCTCTGATTATTTTGATCGTTTGATCAGCTGCAACTAAAACAATATGCTGATCAGCTGATTTGCTTAAGCGATTATTTTACACTTTGATCATGAAAAGTTTACTTCTTAATACTTAGTTTCTGAAGGAATCTAAAAAAGGAGATTGAAAGCATTTCAATTATATTACTACCTGATGAAAGTCAAACATACGCTATTTAGCAAATCTAAGACCAAATCAAAATCAATCCGTAACATATCAGCTTTTTTATTATACGGAACTAGTTTGCTTACTTGCTTGATCAACTTTTTGTCTTTCACACTTTTTCTGAATATATTTAATGGAGATTAAGTTCTCGACTTGCACTTCAAAATCAGTGGACAGCAAAATTTTTTGCATATTTTGTTGGTTTTACCATTTGTTGTTTTAAGCGATTTGCAGCTATGTTAACAATGCAAGTGTTGCTGGCAGCGTTATTTTACTTTCCTCCTTTTTCTGTCTTTCTCTCTCCTGTCAAGTCTAGGCCAAATATATCCCCGTCTGTGATTTCTTTCTCTCTCTTTCTCTCTTTGTACATTCACCTTTATTTATTTAAATTTATCCATTTTCCGTTCTCGTTTTGTTCTGTTTCTTTTCTATTTTTTTTTTTTTGTTTTTTTTTTTGCTTTTTATCTTTTAATACTTAACATTCAAGTGCAATACGACTACATCTGCTTTCTTCTCGGTTGAGATTTTCTTTTTACTTCAATGAAATGGTCAAGTGAGGAAATAAAGAAGTACACAAAGTGTGACTTGATGTTAAATTATGCACAAAAATATCTTAAATGCAATTCAATGCCGTTTTAATTTTTTTCCGTTTCTTTATCGCTTTTTTATTGCAATTTTCTTGTCTTTAGTTCTGAGATAAGAACTCGGTGTTGATTCATTTTATGAATTTTTTTTTTCTTTTTTTTTTCTTTTAGCGTAGGATTTATGCCACAAGCGGATATTTAAGTGGGGGAATGGGCATTTAAATCCGATTTGAAAATCGCATTATGGTCTTTGGTCTGTGGACGGCTGGTTGATTTGTGCTGAGCTATTCTAAGGCAAAATTGACAGCTTCTTAGTCTTCTGCCATCAAATGCTTTTCGCTAAATTAAAATTGCAAATTATTTTCTATTTATATTCTTTCCTCTTTCCTTATATATATCTAGGAACGTATTTCTGCATTTATTTAAAAGTGAATATCTACCATAATAAGCCTTTTTGCTAAATATCTCAAGATAAGAGCAAAATATTTTGTTAACCATTAGCAGAGGAAGCTAACTTTCCAAAGATGCAGTGAAAATTAATTTCGTAAAAAAGAAAAAATAATGCACAGCAACTGGTTAAAGGAAGCAACAAATCTATTATGATATGTATGTGCGTATGCATCAAATTGTAGGGAATTTACGGGATGCAGATAGAGTCCCATAGAGGAATTCATTACTCAAAAGTGGTTTTTCAGGTTTATTGAACTATCGCAGATATCGCTTAATCAGGGTCGCGATAATCCTGTTGGTGTTCGCGGGTTTAAATCTCACCGCGACCATAATACTTTGTCGTAGTCGCAATGAGTTCTCAGTCGGTGAAGACATGACACTGAGTTACTGATGTGGAAGCTATGTCCACCCTTTAACTCTTTTTATCTTTCTCTATTTCCTTCCGACTGTCACTGCCATGTTGCACACACCGGACGTCATCTGATCGATTGGTCGAATTAAAAAAGAAAAGCTGAGAAAGAAGTTATATTTGGCTTAGGCCAAAGTCTTACCTGCTACTATTTTGTACACTTGATATTCGATTGCTAGACAGGGACTACAAATCTATCCAATTTATAAGCTTTAGTAGCACTTTGCGGTGGAAGCTATAAAAATTAAGAACAAAATTTAGACACTCCATGACAGTGAGAATGACAAGATCTTCTAACATTCGTACGAATTTATGCAACCGCCAGAAGGAGTTGGGTAGAGCCATCTTTATGTTATACTACTTTATGAAAACGAAATCATTTTTCCGGCCGATTTATAATTAGTCACTCATATGCCTTACCAGCATAGTGGGCATCCTTGCTGTTTGAGCGTTGAATATGGTAACGCATCCACTGCTTAGCATCCACAACGATCCAGGCTCACCGTTCTTCGAAGTAAGCAAGGAAAGCAAATTTTCCGCAGGTAGAAGGTTTTTAGCACAAAACTTGAGATCTTCGCTGTTAGAAAAAAGCTTTTGTGTTGCGATATCTATTGATATTTCGACTGATCATTGTTACTCTCCAAGCTGCGGAAAGATAAAAGCAGTAATTCATACATGTATGTCTGCTACACACTTCTATACGTTAAAGCCGAAAATTTAATTTTTTATGTTTGTTTTCAATTTGACCCATCATTCAGGGAATGTCCCCTGTACATGTGTCACGGTGACGGTCGAAAAGAAGTGAAAAAAAGAGGAAGAGATAGGAAGGTTGTTCCGAGCAGCCTAGTGGTTGTGGGCACAATCGATAAATGTTATGGCTTTGCCGAAAGAGGAGTCGTTACAGCTATGACCGACGAAAACTCGACCGCATTGAGATTTGAGCTCGCGAACTCTGACTTGCTAATCGCGAGTCTTGTCTATGCGGTCACTTATACAGGAATGTAGTTGTGCGTTTATTATCTGCTATTTTGGCAAGTGCGATAGCTTTTCACATACGCCACACATTTCCTAGATCTAAAATATGCCCGTTGGGGTAGGTACAGAAAATCAGTTTGTCTCTTCACTTCTTATCTCAAACAAGATTTAAGAGATGAAAACATAATTACAGGCGGGCAATGGTAGTAGGCAGGTGATTCGATTCGGCTGTTCATATTGATCTGGGGTACGTTTCGCGTATGTCTGTGCGATCTAATAGATGCTTAATTAAAAAGACATACAAGTGAAGAGACCTATAACAAGCATGCAGCTTCAGTTTCAGATAACAAGAGAACCAGCCCATTGCATTGAATGCGAGTATCCTTTATTCATTTTCCTTATTTACTTCGATTCTAAGCTAATTCAAGTGGTTTTTAAACTCATCAAACCTCATTCTCGTAACTTAGTAAACCTCAACGCCAAGGCGAGTAACATGAGTCTTTGCATAGGAGAAAATCTATTGATACCTAGATTTTGTAATTTATCGATATTGAATCACGTGCTGCTGCTGTACCTAATGGACATTCGTGCAAGGGAGGGGAGATACATGCACATACAAGCATGTACATTTTGTTGATGTGGTTTGTGAGTGTTATTAATAACGTAAGAGTATGTACGCTTAGAGAAATGCTATTTAACCCTTCATCAAGTATCTACATTTCTCTCTGGTTATAGTTCTTGTGGTTTTTTTAGCCATTGTGGCCATTTAACTCATTATTCATTTGTGCAATTTCGCAATGACATGAATACATGTTTAGGTGCTTTGGCCTTAAACATAAAAGCCATGACGAATTTGCAAATGCTCTTATGAATGTAGTTAAGTCAAGTCAAGTGCTCTGCAATGTTGATCACATCGCTTCGTCAGTTCAACGTACAACATATTTCTTAATTAGCCGCAAAACTTAAGAAGAACTTAGATTATCTTCCGTGCTGGTTGGCTGAGTAATGAAAATGTTTTTTTTCCTTTCTTTTTTTTTTTTTTTTATATGTAACTTTCTAATAAAACCTTTAGATCATTAACACAAACAACAACAACAACAACAACAGCAATAACAAGAATATCATGTGTTTCTCTATTGCTATTGTTCGCAAATGCGAATAGTGTCCATGCTGATTGTTGAATGCCCAGCAGTAGTGATGTTTCATTTTTGTATTTTCGCATTTATCTTGTTTTAGTGTCTTTTGGGGTCAACAACAATAAAGATGAATGAATGTGCACAAATGGTGTATTGTGCCCATCGGTATGGTCTTAAAGGCAACGAACGTACTGTAGAAAGAATATTTTTGTCGATTTGTTTCATTTTTATCATGACTATGTGTGTTCGTTATGTTAATGGCTTTGACGCTTGTGGTGTTGATAATGGCGCTAACAGAGAATGCAGGCGAAAAGAAGTACAAAATTTTAAAACGCGCAAAAAATAGCAAAATCTTAAAGATTGTGTTCTATTTTCAAATTATGTATAAATAAAAAAGAAGACAATAATACCGTAATCGAAAACCTTCTATTTGCAAGGGTCACTCAAGAAATTGGTTTTCCAAGCAGTAGTTAAAAGATAGATTAAACTAGGCTGTTATTGTGAAATCTAGCGTCTAGCGCTGCCTTTAGCTTAAAACGAAGAAGGCAAGCACTTGAGGCTTGCAATTTTCAACTGTTTCCATAATTAATTCCGTCTTTTAAAAAAATTGGGCTTTAAAGGTATGAAGAATAAAATTAAAAAAGAAAAACAGAAAAAGGAAGAACCAACAGGGGAACGCTTGCTAAGGAACGGTAACATGAACTGTTTGATTTAATTAGAGTGACACTTTACCTCAAAGGAAGCCTTTTTCGACTGGTCGCTAGAAGAGGACCTTTATCTGTAAGCGAAGGCAAGAGCACAGCTGGCGGATAAGTGCCTCAAGCGTTCAACCACATCTGCAATCATTATTATTATATTAAGGGCCGATTTCCTAATATGTTATAGTGTTTACAGGTGGAGTAATTAGTGACGTCACAAACCTTGTCTTAGGGTGTAAGACGGAGAATTGATTTCAATCGCTTACTTCACACAATAAATTCTAAAAAAATTCAGGCAATGGGAAAGCGAAAATTAACGTAGAGAATAGATTCGCTTAATATGAGGACTCAATTTATAGCTGTCGGCGTCAAGTGCACAGACATTATTCAAAAAAATTGTTTGCTTTATTTATGCCTTATACCGCTTGTGGTGTAAGCTATGATTAAATTTATGTGTGTGTGTGCAATAACCACAAGGATTTCGGATTCAGAACCAGACAGAAGTACTCGATCCGAAATCGTTTTCTAAATGATCAGAATCATTTTCTGAACCAATGTAAGCTTGTTTGTCCGTCTGTCCGATTTGTCTGTCAATTTTCCAGTTCCAATTTTTGTGATATTTTGATAAAATCTGGTGCATCGACATTTTGTAGTCCAAGAATACTGTTGTAAATGTTCGGACCGGACCACGTCTCACGTACTAAGCAACGTTGCGTAGCGCATTTAATGGTGGGCTAATCATACCATAGCTTTTTTCTTTTTTCTTTTTTCATTTTAATTTTTTATATAATTTTAACGTTAAAGGATTTGATTGGCTCCTATTTGTATAATTTCAAAACCAATTTCCCTAATAGTAAGCATTAGCTGTAACTTCGGCTCATATGTTAATCAAACTCTGCTTGTTCTAAAGTATAAGTTAATGATATAAACATTAATCGTAATAAGAACGTCTTCCATATTGAATCAATATAATCACAATATAAATTCTTTCCTTTTCTCCCATCAACGCAGCGCAGGTGATTGTGTTCTGCCCGCTACTAGAAACGCAGACGTTTCGCTAATCGAAAATAAGATATAAATATAAGAAAAGCCAGAATGCTGTTCAGTTCTTTTTCGCATTCACTTAAGCTCAAGTTACTTCAGTGAAGTTTTCATTTTTCTACAAAACGAGAAGTAACAAGTAAGAGAATAATATTCGGCTTGGGCCGAATTTCGCTTGCATACCCACCACCACTTTAATCTTTAGCGCCCCAAGCTCTTATATATAAAAGATGAAAGGAATACAATTTATGTTTAACGTCTTACTGCACTAAAAGGTAAACCTAAGAAAAGTTAATCCATGAAGTCATGGTGTCCACTATAATTAATTTAGAATTAATACACTTAGCTTTTTGTCTTCTACTCTCCAAGCCTTTTTATTTGATACCCATATGGACGGTATTGTTGAGTAAAATTTTTTTTATTTTGTTTTATTTTTGCGCGTAAATAGTAGCGTTTTCCGTAAAGTAAATAATTGCATCTAATTATCCTTCAGAATTTGTGAGTAATGAGCAAGAAAACACAAATTTTTGTTTAGAAAAACGGAGTTGCATTCAGTTTACTGTTTCACTGTGGGCTTGTGCTCCGACCAATTTGGGCTAATTTCAATTCCAACCTGCGTTAGAAAACTTCCAATATTGCTACCAAATTTTAGGTCGAGTTATTCATTTTTGTGATCAGGAGAATGTGAGCAACACACCGACGGACAGACGTGACTTAACCAATTCAGAATTTAATCCTTATATACACTTTATAGGGTCTCTCAAGCTGCCTTTTGGGTGTTGCAAACATTATGACAAAATGAGTGTACATACACCCCTCCTGCAGTAGTGGGTATGAATTAATTTCTATTTTATTTTATCTCCTGGTTGCATAGCTTAATAAATTAAAATTAAAATTTACCTTTTTCGTGACTATTCAAGCCTTTTGATTATATTAAGCGAATTTTTCATTTTCAACGAGCACTTTTGTGAGTTTCAGCTACAGGTAATCTACCATTTAATTTTTATTATAAGGCTTTTTATATAGTTTTTAAGCATTACAAACGGAACGACATTATTAAAATACATCCGCACTTGTGCGCAGCGAAGGTTGTATATGTTTCCATACCCAAGCGTTTCAGTATCACTATAGATATAATGCTTCGTATCCACCGTTATGCTCCACCATCCCATTGGGGACATTGTCTGCGTAACTGGTCAAATGTATGTGAATGAAAAGGAGGAAAGAAAATAATAGCTAACAAGTATCCTGTTCCTAGATGGTGATTATTCGAAAATAGCTTTGGGGCGAATGCAGATTTATCTCTTGTTTAGTTTGCATTTTAAGTTCAGCATTTGATCGAAATAAATTGATGTAAATAGAATTAAATCAAAAACTTTCTTATCCTCTAACAAATGCATATGTAAACAATTTATTTTTTATTTACTTTCCGAGAAAATGTTTTACTCATGTAAATAATAAAAATATTGAATTCATACGCCATACACACAATATAACAAATTCGTAAAGAGAGAAAAAAAGGAAGTAAAATAAATAAATAAATATGCATTAAAAAGGAACTCGTTAGAGGTACCAATACGTATATGTAAATGTTTCTGCATGTATTTGATATAATAATAAAAATAAATATTTCGATTCTCTAGCTGCACGCTTGAATTAATCCACAAATTGCATTTTAAAGGTTTGTCAACTAGAAAAGTTAGTTCCTTTTCTTTTTGTTCTTAAAGGCTTTTAAACGCATAGTAGCAGCTCTACTAATATCGCATATGGTTTAATTTGTGTGAATTAGGCCTTCGATTGGGTTTTGAAACTAAATTCGGTTACAGTGAATATTTTTATGATTTTTTTGCGATTAATGATAAGCCCTCAGAAAAGGGAGCCTAGAATAAGAACTTAAAAGATGACAGAGTTGCAGCCCTTTTATAGCTGTCGGTGTCGAGTAAACGCGATCGTAATTTTTCCACTTGGGCCATTTCCATATAACTGCCGATTATCGATGTGCTGTAACAGTGTTAGTTGTTCCTCTGTCGAATAAAAAATCTTTCGATCGTAATATTACTGTCGAGCAGAGACTCAAAAGAATAAACAAACTGAAATATGGGTACTAAAGGCGCAATTGCACTGCCAAATCTTATTAATGACGGAAATTCCAAATGTTGCGAATACCAAATAATTATTTTCGATGCTTTTAGTAACTGGTGTCATTAGACAAAATGAAATTAAGAGGAAAGGTTGTGGGAAAGGTTAAGAGAAGAATTAAATACAGAGAGAGAGAAAGAGAGAGAGAGAGAGAGAGAGAGAGAGAGAGAGAGAGAGAGAGAGAGAGAGAGAGAGAGAGAGAGAGAGAGAGAAAGAGGGAGAGAGAGAGAGAGAGAAAGAGAGAGAGAGACAGAGAAATTTGTAAAAACTTTTTATCGCGTAGTTGTTCAGGTGATATATAAAAGAAAAGTTCAGCCGTTCACTTACTATGTTAAAGGGCAAGAGATTATCACTAACGATGGAATCAAAACCAGTAAAAACACTAAAGTGAGCCACGTGCTACTATAAAATTTTCTCTGCCAATCTACAAGTATTCATATAACGATTTACCCCGAGGCATCGCCAGGATATAGTTCCCAATGACTACCATTCGACTCCTAACCAGATGAAGTGAATTTAAGCAAAGAAAATATCTTGCTAAGTAGTTCAATTTTGTAACCAAGGCCATATGACCACTATCTAGGGGCTAACTACTAACAGCTGAACGGCTTATTCCGTTTAAGATGTTAGTACTTTACCGTACTCAGTACAGAGAATAAAATCTTCATATCTAAACTATCAGTGGTTAATCTCCCTTATGACATTATTTTCAAATTTCTTTTTACTCCAAAACAAAAAAAACAACAACAATTATTTGCGAAATTTAACGAATTAATATCACGTGTTTCGCAGAGTCGTTCGCCTGCTTACATACTACACGTAAATGCAACATTAAAGCCCATATATTCTTTTATAGATGAGAAAATTTAAATACATACGTACGCATAATAAACGAATGAAATGAACACTAAACGGAAAAAATGCATGAAAACCGGAGACAGTTTATGCCCGAAAAACACTTCCGCTGACATTTAAATTACCTTCAGAGTGCTTGACGAATACAATCACATTTATATAACTGGATGGGGGCAAAAAAAAAGAAAAATGGAATGAACGCGTTTTTGTATACGCGTGCGTGTGCATGTGTGTGTATTTTTCATTTTTATAAAGCTACTTGAAATGAAGTACATTCACACGGCAAAAATAACAGCACAATAGCAATCACAATTTTTTCATATCGCATACGTTGGCGAAAAAGAGAAAAAACTGTCTGTTCTGATGATAAATATGAAATGTATAATAAAAAAAAGGAGAGAAAGGAAAAAAGCGGCAACAGCAACAGCAATAACAACTATGTTATATTACATGGTCTGTTATGGTATTGTACACGCATATATTTACCACAACAGCAAAAGCAACAGCAACAGCAACAGCAACAACAGGAATGAGTAACAATTTTTTTGATTAATGTGTCTGCTGCAAATTATAAATAGCATATGAATGAATGCCATCCAGCGATGACAACAACAATAGCGAAAGATGAAATAAAAAAACATAAAACAACAACAACGACAACAATAACAATAAAACGTAAACCAAATTGTCATACTGTGAATTGGTCAAATATGCACATGTGCCTGATGCTGATTGCTTACTGCATTCCGCATATCGCGTGCAAAAAGCCAATAATATATAAAATAAATAAATAATTTAAACGAAAAAAAACAAAAAAGCAAATGTGAAAAGGAAAATAACAAAATAACTAATATGGTCATATTAAGCATCCTGCTGTTTATAATTGTCTTTTCAGAATTGTTCGTTTTCATTATTTACGGTTACGCGGCCTTACGGTTTGATATAAAATGCGAATAGTAAGTTTATTATAACATTCGTTAGCGAGAAAGCGAAAGTGGGAAAATAAAATTTAAAAAGCATTTAGTTAAAAGAATATCTCTGCGTTGTGAGGTATACTCTTGTGTTTGGGGAAAAATTCTTAGGTATCTAAAGAGCCTCTAGAAGGGTTTGTTTCCTGCGCAATCTTCTATGGTCGATATACAGTATGACTAAAAAGTCTTTATTCAAGTCATTTTGGACCGTAAGGGGGATGCAAACGGCCCAACTTTACTAAGTGAAAGATTCGGTTTTGTGTCGAGTCAGTCATTTTTATTATTCGGTAATATTCTTTGATCCGTGCTAGGAAAAACTAAGAGCGATCTTGTAGTAGGTATCTCATATAACATGTAGACAAAGAGAATGGCGACTTAAAGCACATCCTTTAATAAGTTCGTAGGATTCGAGGGCTTCCTTGTCGCTCTTCGAGATAGTCGAGGAATATCATACGCATCCGAAAATACGGATGCCATGACCTTCGCAGGGAACTTTTGCGTTTTTCATCGCTTTATACGGCGATAGCCTTTGTCATATACCGCATCGAAAAATTCTTTTTAGTTCGGGTAAACAGTTCTAAACACCACTTCGAATTATCAACACGATGTTGATTTTACTCGAAAGCGAAACAAATGCGGTACTCACCTCGAACAGAGCTTCCTCCAGGATAAGCTTTCACACGGAATAGTGAATACATTGCCTTCTAGCGTCATTAAGCTGCTAGCTGTATCAATCAAGTTGTTTTTCTCTTCTTCCACTTTCTTATACGTTTTCTAGAATAACTGCCGATTTCGGTTGGCCAAAACGTTCAGCATTTTTGGTCTTTATACGACCGCGTTTGAGATTAATAAAACACTTCTCTACCCTCCATCTCGGTGGAGGAGAATCCAATTAATATTTATCAAGCCGATTGCCTCGCTTGAGCGGTATTTTCTCGCATTCTCGCATAATTAATGCTTTATCAAGACACGAAATTTAGACTTTTCCAGCGTCACTAACACAACTGTAATTTGTAGATTAATGGCCGAAATGTTATGACATTTGAACAGATTTCATAGGGATTCACCAATAGTTACCCTACATCTGTATGTCGTCCTGCGAACTTATTGAGTAAAACGTTGTATTATGAAAGATTCATATTTTTTAACATCAGATGAAAATCTTGTATGTATTGCCAACAACAATTAAATTGCCTCCGATGAATTTCTCAAAATATTATTTTGATCGAATTATATCGGAAAGTAAGTAATAAAACTTTGCTGGCTTTAGATGCAATTTTGTTTTCCCGCTCAAGTTCAAGAAGTTAAGTGGTTTTTTTTCCCTGATTCTAAACCAATCGGTTGGTTAACCCGGTTTGTGCATAGAGGCACTTTATGGCCAATCGTGTTCATATTTTAAGAAAGTTTGAAAAACTGAGACGTCTAGCGGATGTGATTCCTATCATTGCGGAAGAAGTGTGTTATGAAAAGTTAACGTTAGGTTGTTCGTTACAAGGTTAGTAACACATTACTTTGCCAACTGAAGTGCGATAAGAGAGCACTTTCATTTCGCTTAAATATACTTAAAATATTTTAATATTTATAAATAAAATATTTTTGTTGTGGTTTGCCTGATTTCATTGGTTATTTTTAATATATAACACTTTTATATAACCAATTAAAACTATATTGAAATTTCACAAACTTGATTACATGATAGCAATAAGGGCAGCATAGGGTTTTATTACACACATAGTACAATGCTATTGTAGCATGACCACATGAAGCGAAGATTTCATTTTGAAACTATGACAATTCTATGAGCAGACCGATGGACTGCTGTTTCTTCGCGTCAACTTTCACGTCAACGTCATAAATTTGGAATCTAAGTTTCTAGTTATTAGTAACCGGTAGCTTATTTATAAGTACACAGAGTCGGGCGTAAGTGGCTCGCAAGTAGGAAAAGATCTAGAGATATTATGGATATTTTCTTAGAAAACCGAGGCATGCAAGGTTCATTCCTCTTAATCTACAAAGCAATTCTTTATGATTATAACGAATTGATCAATTTTGGTAACGTTTACGAAGGTACTGGCACAACTTGTGATGTTTCATTTCGCAATCTTGTTTTATACCTGGTGAACTACTCCGAGCAGATAAGAGTCGCGAATACTAAGTCGCAGGTTCAAATCTCAGTGCATCTGTACATTCAGGTTTGTGCACACTTGTCCACACACGTAGCGACAGTGAGAACTCATTCAGTAAAGACTGTCACACCCACAAGACTGTGACCACTCCTTCCCTATCTTTTCGTCTTTCTCCACTCTTTTGCTTGAAGCATCTAGTTTAGGCACTCGATGAGAATATGTAATCAGGGAGAGACAGACAATTGATTGCACTTTCGTTATATTGAGGCCACATAAGCAAACAGAAGAGAAGCAAAGTGAGAACTTGTACGAACGTCCGAAGAGAGTTGTAACCATTTCACAAGTACTACATGTAAGCGGAGTGGGAATTTGGAATATTTACGAATTTTCTAAACTTGCACTGGGCCACTGGGTTACCGCATGGTCAGGTAGTTAGGAAAAACGGCTATCAAGTAGGCATATCTCGGTTCAATCCCCGGTGTGGTATGTTATACTTTGATTACGAAAGATGTGTGCTCACAGATATGGCACATAATGTGAAGTGAAGGCATAATACTTACCTGTTGGGCATAAAAGATGATTCAATCGTCCTCTCTTTTATGACGTTTCAAATATTCAGGAGGTTCTGAGTTTAATAAAATTTAGTGCTTACTGCAAAACATTCGCACAAAATCATTATCAATAGGAAGGAGTAATGATTGGTGAATTCGGTGCTCAGAATACCACAGTAATTCCTAGGCGGACTTTGCATATGACGTGGAAAGCTATCACGATAAGATACGACATCATGACTTATTATATATTCCGACCGGTTTTCTTCCCAGTACCATCAGCTGCTGTGCTGGTTTCATGCGGTTGGAGCAAACGATAACATAAAGCAATCTCCTGTCTCATCTAAGTGGGCTTGATATTGGCTTTAGCTTCATAGTCAAAGTTAATCGCTGGGATAGTATGCAACCTGTTTGTTTGAGTTTTGCTCCTCATGTGTAATGAATGCGCACAACTTCATGATCCTCGTAAATTTTTTTTTTGTTTGACACGGAACTCGAGCTATGTAAAGTTCAAAAAAAATCTGTTGTCTACACTTCAACAGCATGTCTTGTAAAATTGAAACCCAAGATAACGCTTACAGATGGTGATGTCAGCCCTACAATAGTCAATAATATTAGATCAATTCGTGCTTGGAAAAACTGTGAATTGTGTGACTGTGCGTGAACTTATTCAGCGCCCCAATAAACAAATTTGGTTATGACTTCTACTTTAAAACAGTTTCTTAATTGCTATATCAAAATCTTGGCAAATTCAATTACAAGGTCTTAACAAACGCAAACGAGCACAAAAGTTTGTGTGCGTATGTAAAGTTTTCATTTCTGTTAAATTTCCCATGGAAAGTTTCCGTAAGTAATAAAACAAAAAAAAAAAACAACAAAAAAAGTAAACACGAGGAAATTCAATTAAAAATAACATGTAGAACAGACGATATACGACCGCGTACGGTTATGGGGTTGAATTTGTTTTTGTGTATGTTCACGAGTTTGATTACACAAACGTAGGACCTCTTTTTCGATGCTATATTTATTATATGCGGAAAATGTTCTTGTATTCGTTTTTTCTACACATTTTTTTACTTGTTTCATATTTCGCTTTGGAGCCCGCATTAAATTCTGTTAAATGAATTCATATTCAGCCCTAACCGTTGATTTACACAAACGAAATTTTAATTATTTGCACTACATTTTCGAAAATAAAAGTCAGTGTCATATCCGATTTGGTGTTAATGATTTTTCCCCGGATGGATGGATTCTTTAATCCAAACCCTATGTATTCCCTAAGCAATACTTCACACATTCACACCTTTTTATAAATTGACTTGTTCCTTCTTTTGTTTGCTTCTTCGTCCTTTTCTTTTTCGTTTCCTACTCTTTTTCTCTTCTATTCTGCTCCATTTTCTTTACTTCTCCCGCCTAGCTTTGCGTAGCGTTGCGATGTCCTACCTTGCTTTTTCTTGTCTTGCATTGCGTTGCGTTTCGTTGCGTTGTGTTGCCTTGCATTTGTTCCATTTTGTCCTATGTTATCCTGTTTCGCCCTGTCTTCGCTTGTCTCGTCGTAACGTGGATTCTTTTGTCTTTTCTTCTCTAGTCTTCTTTCTTTTTTCTTCTCTTGTCTCCTCTTCTTATTTTTCCCTCTTGTTTGTTTTTATATTTTTTCTTCTTCCTTTTCCCTTTTCTGTCCTTTTCTTTTCATTCTTTCCCTTTCCTTCCTTAATCGCTTGCTTGTCTTTCATACATTGTTCCTTTTTTTTCGAAATTCTATTATTCTGAAAATGCACTTATCACGCCCACATTAATAAAATTTCTACGAAATTTCGTTGTTCACGCCAGTAACTAATCTGTCAAATGTCTCTGCCTGTCTTTTGCACTTTTTCAATTTTCTTAATGGCTTTTTTGTTCGCAATTCACCGTATAGCAGTAAGAAAGCGTCGGATATCATGGGAGCATAGAATGACAAATTGAAGGGTGTGAAGTTATATTTAAATATAACTAGCAAAGACACAAACCAAAATTTCTTTACAGAGCTCTGTTAAGCCCTTAACAGAATTCTATACAACGAAGTCTCGAAGGGATTTAAGTCAAAATTCAGTTAAAATAAAACTTTTGGAAAATTTTTTTACAAAATATAATAAACAAAACATGTAGTTATGTAAATTAATTAATATTTGAAAAGTCAGTATTGTAACACTACGTCATAAATGAGGTTGATAAAGCGAAGGTTTGCTTAGCTGCTGTGGGCAAACCATGCCCTGCGAAAAAATGAAACTAGCACAGCACGAATCCTCTATTAATAGCCTTTCCAACGATGCCCAGGTTATATTCAATTTTGCTCGGAGAATTTTTTTATGGGACTTTGAAAATTGCCATACTTAACAGGCTAACATATAAGCATATTTTGAAAGGTCACTGTGGGCAAACCATGTCCTGCGAAAAAATGAAACTAGCACAGCATAAATCCTCTATTAATAGCCTTTGCAACGATGTCCAGGTTAAGGGTGTGAATTTATATTTAAATATAACTAGCAAAGACACGAGCCATAATATAAGTACATAATATAAGTACACAATATAAGTACTTGCAACGTACACAATATAAGTACTTGCATCGCACATAATATTAGTACTTGCAACGTACATAAAATAAGTACTTGCATCGATATTAGTACTTGCAACGTACATAATGTAAGTACTTGCAACGTACATAATATAAGTACTTGCATCGTACATAACGTAAGTACTTGCAACGTACATAATATAAGTACTTGCATCGTACATAACGTAAGTACTTGCA
>KK499769.1:2712954-2791598 GCA_000688715.1 Glossina pallidipes
TTTATTATATTTTGTAAAAAAATTTTCCAAAAGTTTTATTTTAACTGAATTTTGACTTAAATCCCTTCGAGACTTCGTTGTATAGAATTCTGTTAAGGCCTTAACAGAGCTCTGTAAAGAAATTTTGGTTTGTGCCTTTGCTAGTTATATTTAAATATAACTTCATACCCTTGAAAAATTGTGGTAACGACTATAATGAGGTTTTGACTTAAGTTTCTATTTATCAGGCAGAGTACAAGAGAGTTTTTTTTTAATTTAACCTGAAAAGCTTTATTTTCTTTTGGAAAATGAATGCATTGCGGTGCACCTGTTATGTGCTTATTTATTTTTAAAAAATTGTATATGCATTCCTTTGATGAAAAAGTAATAAGAACTTTTCATTTATCCATGCACGAGGTTATGGTTTTTTTTTCTTTTTTTAGCTTTGTAACAATTTTCTTGCTTGCTTGCATCAAACAGGTTTCCGTCGCTTTTTTTCGCTAAATAACATATGCGTCGGTATATTTGCGAGTATACCTCAAAATAGAGATCATAATTAACATTGGGTGATTCGGTTCTCAACAAAAACCGTACAACTCCAATTTCAGAGGAAATTTCTTTAGTGGTTATAAGCTGGCGGATCGGTATTACCACTTTTCCTTTCTCTGGTGTTATGACATTTTTTTTCTCCTAAATTCCTCTTACCCATTTTACATCATTCTAAGTATGATTATGGCCTACGATCTCATGTAGCCTAATACATGTAACATCTTGCCGAGTAAGGCAAGAAAGCAATTAATTAATAGCGTAAACACTGCCCTCCATATATG
This sequence comes from Glossina pallidipes, assembly GCA_000688715.1. Lineage (NCBI taxonomy): Eukaryota > Metazoa > Arthropoda > Insecta > Diptera > Glossinidae > Glossina > Glossina pallidipes. Next base: position 2,713,764 of record KK499769.1, read on the forward strand.
TGTTTTATTCAGTTCAATAGTTAATAGTCGGCCAACTATGCCCGAGACTGGTGAATAGATATCGTTTCTATCAAGAAATCCATATTCTTTTCAAAAAGTGCCAAGTTTAAAATAACCCTCCTCGACATTTTACGCCATCTGGATTATTCACTTACGACTAACAGTAGATTTTGAAACGCTAACACTGTTACGAGTACTTTTGTCAGTCGAAAACAAGAATTCAGTCGGTGGTTTGTTGACATCAAAGGAGATCGCACGAACAGCGACGTTGCTGAAGATCGTGGATGGATAAGAAGAAAATAAAGTTCGAATTGCTTTCCCACATACCATTCCTCCGAATCCGGCTTCGAGCGGCAATTGTTTCCCTTGAAATCTCAAAAATATGATCCAAGGAAAAGATTTGTGGCAAATGATAAGGACGTTATGGAAAAGAAGGCGTATTTTTAGGGCACCCGCATAAGTAGTCGAGTAGGCGAAGGACCGCGACTAACAGCTCAATAATTGTGCATTCAAATTTTAAGTGCGGTAGAATTTTCAATACAGACGAGTATATGAACTAAGTTATTCCACAGCCTTTAAATGTATTAACAAGGTATATAGACAACAAGTAAATAAAAAAATGAAGCGTATTCTGTGGGTGTTTGCTATTAGTTTTATCTTATCTGCGTGGGTCTTATTACTTACATACCTTACTGTTTCTCTTAGCGTATGACCTATCACTTGTTGTGCGACGATACAGAATCATTTTCTCAGTCGATTTGAACTTGTTCGTCCGTCCGTCTTATTTTTTTGTGTTCAATCTACAATCTGAAATTTCCCAGCTATTTTGATGAAATTTCCTACATCACCATGTTTTGGCTCAAGGATGAATTCTGTTGAAAATGGTTCGGATGGGACCACTTTTCCGTTCAATTCCCTTGTAATATCTTATTTTGAGAAATCGTTCAATCAATCGATCAATAGTAGGGCGATGTGAGAATATTATGGTGGCATACAATAGTCTTTCACGCATTTTTACATTTTTATTTATATACATTTTAAACGTTTTCAAACCTGTTCAAGTTCGCCAAGAACTTCGAAACAAACCTCTTTTGACTTTCGTGAACAAGTTTCGTCAAATGCCTGCAATTTTGTTATCAGCTTGTAGCGGCCTCCCATTAGCTGCACACAGACTTTCGCTGCAGCGCTAAATTCTTATTATACATAACCTACAATCGGAGTACAAGACTTGCCATATTATTCAAGCTCACCACTACAGATATAATTGGAATCCTTAACGTGGTACTTCTATATTAAACTATTCGCCTTTCGATTGTTTCGTTACGTTATGCATGTTATTTTATGACATGTGTTCTAAAGTGTCGAGATGACTTAACTTTTTTCAAATCTGTTGTTTAATTATATAGCTGTGCTGGCCATCAAATTATTTGCAAATTATTTAATGAACTCAAGAAACCAACGAATTATTGGAAAAAAGGTCGCGTGAGGAATAGTGTTAATGAAAAAGCTTCCGTGATAGAAATTGTGGAAAACCTGTGCTTTTTCTTACACTTTGATTACGATCTTCATCTACGATATTTTTTGACCAAATCTCATATTGAAAACTATTTTGCGTCTTTCGTTGCTGCACAAATATCATCATAATATACGGAAAACCGTGTCAATTGTCGTATGCCACGAGAAAGTTTTTCACCATAAACAAACAACTGCAAAGAAAGAAAGAAAAGTTAAAAAGAATCGAAGGAGATGAAAAGAAAATGGAAGAATATAATAGAAAATAAAGGCACAACAATTACATTTCTTCATCCCCAAATTAGTATTCAAGAGGACGTTCAGAATCCTTTAAGAAGCGTTGCTTTCCTAATGCCAACGGTCTGCTGACTTTATTATTCCTTACAGGACTTGTGGTACAAAGGTATATTATGTTTAGGTGGAAAAATCCACCTTTTATTATACCGATCGATTCAGGAAGTCATTCTAAGCTTGTCTGCCCGTATGTCCGTCTGTCTGCATTGTTTCCATGTATTCTACTTACAAGCCGTAGCTTTTGGGATGCTATGCTGAAATTCGGTATTTTGGATCAAGGGCTGACGCTTTTGAAAATTGTTCGGATCGGAGCATTGTCTCGATAACATCGTCTTTAATGTCTTATTTTGAAAAGTCGTTATGTGAATAACTGCAGGGCGGCGGGCCGTTGCTCGCAATAGTGCTTTTACTTATTTTGTTTGAATTTTTTTTTTTTTAATTTGAAAGAATCGCTTCTCTTTCTCTTTTCAATACCAACCTTCCGTGTTTTAGTTTTCATTTTGATTGATTTTTATTTTATTTTTGTATCTTATTTTACTTTCTGTTTGGCAATGGGTCAAGGATAGTTTCGAATCGCACGGGCTTACGTACAAAAATTTTCCAATCTACCGTGCACAGTGGGTTATATGCACATGCGCTTACGTGTTTAATGCCATTACAAGGCATGAAAAAATTATTCCAAATTATTTAATGATTGTTGTAGAAGAATTAAGTAAAACAACCTTGCACCTTAAGCCCTTTTAATGTGTGGTTGTAAGGAATGTCAAGAATATGAGAAACTACCAAAAGTATTTGCATCAACCAATATAAAGTGACTGCAGTGCAGAAAGTGTGGAATTGACAATATGTTAAGTAAATATAGCAATTTGGAGATTATCTGGAACTCGATGATCTAAACAAGTTATTGTGTGTAAGCAGAAATATTGCTGAGTGCAACGTTAAAAAAAAGGAAAGAAGACCATTACTTACAACGCGAAAATGTGTAATACTGTTACGGGAATGCCATTTTTGATGATTCGAGTTTTCATGAAAATTAGTCGATTTTCTAAGGAACACAATTTTAAAGAAAGGGGAAAACCACATTGTCTGTGTCATGCAGCTGATGATTAGCAACAATTCGCAGAAATTTATCGAAAACGCGGATTTACAGATTAAAAATGTGTATATGTGTATATGTGCAGGTTTTCCGAGAAGTCTGCTTTTTTTAAACACACCTCGTATATATAGGTATAGGGTATGTATGTATATATATATCTATATATTTGTTGTCTTATATTTGAGACATATTTGTTTCTTAGACTTTGGCACATAGGAGAGCAACACAACAAATCACCAATAAATCGTTTCTAGTACGCTTGTGAAGACAAGCAATCGATAAAGAATGTACGTATCGATACTCGAGGTATCGTTTTTGAACGACACGCACTAACACTATTAATATTTCTCTCGGTCTGGCATGCCGCAGTTGCACGTAAGAATTCAGACTTCATAATATATGTACGAACGAATTTCAGATCGTTCTATTTTCAAGAAACTTAATGTTCTACAAAATGTTTTTATTATATTTTTTTTTGAGCTCGCCAAACAAAGCACGGTGACGTATTAACCCATCGTCAAACAATAAGCTGCCAATCATCGCAATATTATTAACTACAAATTGCATACTTGCCAACCTAATACTTGTACGAACTTTATTTTCAAAAATTTTTAAAAATATCTGTTATTCGATGAATATGTATAAATGTTGCCCCTAAACGAAAAAAGAAACCGTAAGTAACTAAGTACCTTGTGATTAAAAAACACTTCAGAAGAAGCCCATTGCTTCTGTTGTCTGCATTAGTGCATACGTATGGATGTTGTACGCAATATCTGTACTAACATCTAGTTATTTATATACGAACAAGGGCACGCGATTACCATAAAAGCATTATAATAATTTTTTCTTTGTTTATTTTATGTTTACATTAACATAAAATTCACTTTATTTTGACAACATTGATGACACTTGTTTCCTAATGCCGAACAAACCCCGTAGGGACGTATGCGATATGATGGCTTTAGTAACCATTAAGACTCATCCTGTTGCTGTTTATGTTATGTGACTTGAAACAATGAACATGTGGTTGTTTACACAAACTTACACACTTACACACACACATATGTTTGTGGTTTTTTCGTTAACGTTCATTTTAAAGCTAATTTTACAAAAGTTATGATGTCAACCGACAAAATAATTTGAATTTATTTTGATCCTACTACACAGGGAGGAAGTTGCGGAAGAATTTTAAAAACACATCATCATTTTAACATATATGCATTTATCCACATCCATATATAGTATACATATACGTATACTCAATGTTTAGCAGCATATGGATCCTGTTTGGAGTGTTGTCATTATTATAGTCGCTGCATGACGAGATATGCTGTGCTTCTCGCATTGTTTGTAAAATCAAGAAGTGTGTAAATATGTTCGCGATCATGATAAGTCTTTAACTCGTCTCAGTTGTCCTCTTTTGTCCTCTGAAACACTGGTTATATATATTTACGAAGGACCTTTTTAAGAATGGCTCGACTCTTATCTAAGGTTGCTATTGACGTTGAATTTTATGTTAATCACTACTAGGTCCCATTAAAAATTTGTTCTAATTTATTCCAAACTCATTGTCAAGTTCAAGTCAATAGACGACGTATTCTATTGAGTAGCATCAGATGTGTGATTCACTCTTGCTTTGCCTTTGTCTCTATGGAGCGACTGTCAGGTGCAATTTTGAACCTTAAACCGTACATTTGTAGCGAACAAATTAATGTTAGAAGATTCGCGTAATTTATTGTCAAACAAAGGAACGTAAATCGGGAAGACATGAAATGAGCTCCTTAAAGCAATTTCAGGTCCACAACGCAGGATAATTTACGTACTTGCGGTACTTATTTTCCCATATATTTCCAGCTGGAAAACTATTAAATTGTTCTTAATTCTAGTTTATGTTCGAATATTTACAGCTGCAAAAGTACTAAATGAACATACGTGACAGCTTCGGTACATGTACCCCTTATGATATTTTCAGCACCACGTTCAAGGTTTTACAGATAAAATGTGAAAAAGCCGACATATATATATATATATATGCAGAAGTCTATACCGAAAGCTTTGCAAATTATTTTCAAAAAAGAAACAAAGTGAAATTGTGTTTAGTAAATTTCTACTATCTCTCTCTCTTTCTGCAGTTAATTTTGGTTATTTCATAGAAGTTGAAAGAGTTCTCGATATGCAAGCAATTGTTTGAATAATCGGTTTGTATGCCAATTGTGGTACAGAGTATATTGAGTTTTTTAAAATAGACCCAGCTTTTGTTAAGTTTGTCCGTCCGTCTGTTATCTGTCCATGAAAATTTTGCCTTCAAGCTACTGGTCGCAAAGTTTGGTAAACTGATGTGTTTATCTCAAGGACGAACCCTATTGAAAATGGTTTGGATCAGTGTACTTAACGCCTTACTTTGAAAAATCGTTTAATGGAAAAAATTCCAATGTTCAAAAATTCTGGACAAAACACCTTCTGCAATAGTATTTGTACATTTTATATTGGTATGAAAAATTTTTTGGACTCTCTCTCATATAACCGTTTCCAGGAAAGTTGTAGCTCTGCGATAGTTGAATGTGTTGAAATGAACCTTTACCTGGATAATACAGATAGCGCTACTAAGCTCCCGAAAAATTTGATGCATTCACGGCACTCGCGAAGTTTACATAAAATATTCACCTTAGTTTTTGATCACAATGTACATACATATATACATATATATATATATACACATACATTGCCTTATGAAATGAATTTATATTAATAGACATGCTACAGTAACAATACCAAGGAAACAAGTGCAAGTCTCTTTAAACAAAATTTTTTAATGTTTACACCCCATGCTTATGTAAAATTCCACACTTGCGAAAACCGACGTTCTAAAAGTCTAAATTACAATGTGCAGCGTATATATGCAATATGTGCGAATGCTGCAAAAACCGACATAGGTATCTATATCTCTCCTTTTCCCAACGGCCTGTTTTTGTTCGAGTTTAATAAATTTCAATTAAATCGTACGTAGTCTGAAATGTACACAAAATGAAAAGTTCGGTCATGTGTGCGTGTGTGCTGTGTGTCTATGCGAGGAAAATGCGTGATTTAGTAAAAACACTCGAAAATATCGTCAATCCGTTCACCCTTTTTTCTACTGAATAGTTAGCTGACTTAGCTTTTTGTTCGTAACCCCTTTGCCTTTCGGCACCAAAAACTTCAGCAATTTAATTTTTTTAGTCTATGGAAAGAGTTCATCAAAAAGACTTACATGTCAGTAAAATGTTTTTAATTTAGAAAACGCACATGTGGGGATGTGCACCATTCTCTTTCGGTTGCTCGCTCTCTCTCTCTCTTTCTTTCTTCATATATGTTTTGAAACCTTCCATTCTTTCTGCAAACCTCTCTGCTTACGTACATATGGATAGAAACACAAACCACTTGGCATGTCATAATATGATGAAGCACGTGGCTGAAACATCTTTTTTGTTGTTTTGGTAATATTTGTTGAAATACAAACAAAAATACTACAGCATGTACATAAATATATATATATACATATATATAGGTATATGAAAAATAAATAAAAATTTGAAATTTGTTTTTGAGTTTTTAAGGTTATTCATGCACGATTGCAGCAAATATTTGATTAGCTTTTTTGACATTTTTGTGCGTGTACGAGTGAACCATTGAATTGGTTCGTGCGTATGTTTAAATAAATATTTATGTCTCTCGAAACAAGTGGGAAAATCAAATTTGTCCTTTAGTCGTTTACTAATTACATAGTATTGCATACGTTGAACAACAACAATGTCTTTCTTTGATATTTAAAATTTGCAGGACGTCAGTCATACTAATGCGAATGCTATGATATGAGAAATGAAAGGAGCTATAGTTACCTTATTTATTTATTCCGGCATTTATTCATAAGCACAAAAGTAATTATTTTCGATAAATTAAATGCACGACTGTTGTCTAGCTATATACGTAAGCTATATAGCTACAACTTTCGCCATTTTCATGAGACAACAACAAAGAAGATCTGAAAATAAATTTAACGACTAATTACTTTTGAGTTATAATTGTTGCTTCATTTCTAGTATCCAATGACATAAGTCGCATAAGTTATGGCAAATGATCGTTCGCGGAAACTCTGGCCATCGTGTTAATGTTAAGTTTAGTATTCTTTCTGGTTGATGATTCAGACGCTTCTACAATTGGTTCGCGATCGCATTAACTCCATATAGTAGATCAAGCTTGACATGATAAGCCTTCCAAATATAACGCATTTTGTGATCATCCGAAGGCTTTAATAAGGCGTAAACACTGGCAAGTTGGTCGCAGGAAAACTCTCATCATAAAGCGGTGAAATTATGTTGTCCAGTTGGTAGCAAATTCGCCCCTTCCTAAGATCGCTCCAAGGAACAATACGTAGAGCAGATAAGACTGTCACTTACGATTTTAACTGTTTTCATTTTTGTTGGTTTTAAAAAATTAGTTCCATATAAGTACGCCCGGGCATGAAGAAAAAACAAACACTGGATGGTAGTTTCAAAGAATGGAAACTATTGGTCCGGCAAAAGGAGTTGTTTCCTTCAGACAGGGGAATGATAAGAAATCCATAGTTTGGCTAAAAACTTTTCAACCTGAATATGAAGATGGCAACGCTTGTCCATAAACCTTATCAAATGTGTTTGTGGCTGAGTCGATTGGCATCCACGAACTGCAGCTGTTGTTCAACAATTGTTTAAGTGTGTGCTTTTGTGAAAATAAGTAAAAAGTAGATAGGTATTGGAGAGCCGTTATTAAGCATTTAATTTTAAAATGAAAATGATTTAAGTTGGGTGCAATGTATGGGGGTTTGCACCATAAAAATTTTAAATAGTTGAACTGAAACATAGCCATGTAAGTTTAGGTGACAACGGACGCCAAAAACTGCAACCGCCGATGAGGACATGGCTTATGTTCGTTAAATAGTCCAGAACTATGGTTGGAGCCATGACAGGTGGTACAAACATGTTCAACGGACGTGACGAACGTGGTTAGAGATGTAAGAAAACCGATGAACATATCCAGGGAACTTGTTTGTCAAATTTCTGCATGAGAAATTCGACCGGTTGCGGCCTTTATTCATAGTGGGCAGTAGGCTTATTTCTTGAATGGAAGTTCGATTTGCTGCGCCATCCTCCTATTTTCCACAAATAACTTCTAGTGACGATCGGAAATTTGAAAAGATACCTCAGAAAAAAAGATTCGTTGTGGGAGCTGAAGCGTATATTGAATCTCTTGACAAAACCTTCTATAAAAAAGATACCGACGTACAGTTCGTCTTTCGATCTGGCCGCATGCAGACGACACCTCTCCGCTTTATGAAGATAATGCAAATAATTTGCCTCCGTTCGAGCCATAGGTAAACATAGATACTCCAATGCATATCATAGCATAGTAATGGAAGTTGAAAAAATGTTTATATAACTCCTTTAATTAAGCGAATATGTAAGTCAGTGTACTGTACACATCCTAATATATAAAGGAATCCAATAAAAGAAAAGACAAAAAAAAATTTCAATTCAATAAAGAAAAATTTAAAAAAAAATTCTAGTCATTTAAAATGAACAGTGGTCGACAAAATTATGCATACAGATAGTCAAAAATATGAACAACTTTTTATAATATTTCATATACCATATATGTTATGTTATGGACGTTGAAATGAATTTTTTCTATGAGGTCCTTTGTTGCTATTGCCATAAGCATTTTTACGATTCTCTGCAGCTTTAAATCTATAAAGATTTGAAATATTATATAACTCAGTCAGACACACTTACAGTGGCATCATCTGTGTGCATATATAACCGCTGTTTAGTGCATGCAAACGCCTACGGAGCCATTCATGCGGAATAGCAGCGACAGCGCATGTAATACGCACTCGCTCTCTCACTCGTTCTTTCGTTGATTGACACAGTGAAGAATCAAACAAAATAAAATGTAAATTTTTTATTGATTTATATTTAATCGCTTTTAAGTGATTTCGAACGATGGCATGGAGGGATATGCACTTACGGACGGACGAATAAACTTGATGTGGTGGCATAACAACAGACGCGTAACACTATGCGAATACTTTCTGACTGTTAAAGGATACGTTTGTGTGTGTGTGTGTGTGTGTGTGTGTGTGTGTGTGTGTGTGTGTGTGTATGCAAGACCAGCATGGATGCTTTAATATAAGCCACGACAAAGTAAGGGAACGGTATACCATGGGTACACTCATAACCACGACCATGAAAATGATTGTCTGATGAGTATGTTTCTTTTTTTATCACTTAGTTCTTTTTTTTTTTTTTTTTAATAAAGAAACACAAGCGAGCCGAGTACGTGTACGTAAGCACATTATATTTATGTACATACACATATATACACATGTTATGCCTTAATATTCATTGTATGCTCTGCTGACTGATTCTCCGCCTATATTGCAAGCTGAACATACTATATATACTATATGATGGGTGACTAGCTTTCGCTTAATATCTCATAAATATCTCTACACACACTTGTACACACGCACACATACACGCACACACACACACACACACACGTATGAATAAAAAGAAAACCCAAGTGTATATGTTTACTTAAACTCAATGCTTCCTCTGCACGGATGGAAATATCGAGTGTTTGTGACACCAGACCTCCTTTAGTATTTTGTTTTTTTTGCTTCTTCTTTCTTTCATTTTAGAAAATGCTGAAAATTATAGGAAATTTTTATTTCCTTCTTCATACAAGTTATTGTTTTACGCTTATAATGTCTTTCAAGTCTGAAGGTATTTATGTGGAATGATAGGTTTTTGGAGCGGGACAAGGTCTTTACGTATCCATGTTGTGTGGTGTTTTCTGTTATGTACGAGCAGTTTCAACCACATATATTATAATCTTGTGTGATGAAATTTTAAGCTTATAGTTGCAGTGGCACACACGCGACCAAAGAAATTACTTAAAAATACGTTTTTTTTTCTCTCCTCTTATAATCAGTGGTGGGCGTTATATGCTTTCCAGTGTTCGTAATAAAATGTAAACTTATTTTGGGTTTTCTTGTTTGCGGAAAATTCAATTTGTAGAATACGCAGATTATACATACACATAACATAATACACACCGCGCAAAGATAAATAACATTTACTTTTTTAACATTCCAGATATTTTTTCGTGTACAGAGCTTAACTTTTCATATAGACTGGGCTTTACATCTGATAATTCATTGCTTGTAACTGTGGCTTTTATTATGCTACCCAGTGTTTATTTCTGAGTTGTCTTTCTCCTCGAGTTAAGCTATCGAAGCTGAAGACTTGCCGAGTTTCACGTACGCTCTGAGCAAAATCACAGTCACAAGGCAACGCCGAAGTTTCTTTTTTGGAGGGGATGGGCTAATGACCTTGTTCTACAACAAAATTCATATTGAAGACTTTTACACTATTATTGTTCTGGAATACTAAATTTGATACGAACAACAAAGTCACGGAAACTATGATGAGAGAACAGTTTGTTTTCTCCCGTAACTGACAATCACCGTCTTATGCGAACAGGGAACATCTGCCAAAAAAAAGAATGTCTTTGATATGTAATACTTCACTCAATAAGTTCGTAAGAAGACATGTAGATGAAATTTTAACATTTGTCGTTTGCAGGGAACATCTCCCAAAAAAAAAAAGAATGTGTTTGATATGTAATACTTCACTCAATAAGTTCGTAGGAACACATGTAGATGAAATTTTAACACTTGTCGTTTGCAGGTTGCTTAGAAGTCCTATGTTTTCCTTTATAATGGCGGTGTGTATTTATTATTATGCTTATGGAAATTATTGAGTGGTGTATTAGTGGGCTTAAATTTTAATTTATTTACAAGCTTTTTGGGAAAAATTGTTCTACGAAATTATTGTTTAAAGGATTATTGATGATTGGCGATATATGCATTGCATTCGACATATTCGAAAAAATGAAATACAATTTTCAATAAGGATGGCGACCGCTTCAAAAGGTATCTATATACCTGTCTGGTCATAGAGAATATGCCAAAAGTATCTACTTCTCCTCTGTCCACGTTTCCGACAATGTTAACAAGCTATTACCCTGTAAAGGTAGTGTGCAGAAAATTGTAATAGTTATAAAAGTCAATGACAAATTAAGTACACTATGTAGAAATGTATATGTGTTTTCTTAAGGAAGGTAAAGGTTAGGTAAACAGGTAGAATACATCATTTGCGATCTTATTCTTTAGTGTAACTTTCGTGGGATATAAGAGAAAGTTCATTTACCAGTTATATGGATAAAGTGCTTATGGAACATGGCGTTTGGTATGGGTTCTAGAAGGGAAGCAAAGCATAGATTGCTGTTAAGAACTAACGTGATACGTTGGCAAATAAAGGCGTAACTACGCTTGCTTGCCGAATACGGCTTGCCAAACATCCATTCCAAATGAAATCATATCTTGATTTTAACTATTTGACAGAGCTCCGCAAACGGACTAACGGGAAGCAGGAAAGCCTCTATGCCAGCTTCTTTATTTGCAATTTACTGATCGATCTGACTTGGAGAAATTATTTATTGATATCACAACGGTGGGCTACCGATAACCCTCCTCTGATTGCAATATTTACAGAAAACACAAAAAATTTCGATATTTCAATGAGGTTTCAATTTAAAGAGAGAAGAAATGATAATCGATAGTTTCCATCACTAGAAAAGGGAAAATTCAAAAATTAAATAAAATAAGAATTTATTGTGGAACTGGATTAACGATGTCCACTATTTGCGACGAATCCATTATGGAAGATAATCTCTTATTGAATGGGACGAGCAAGTTAGAAGCTAAAAGACAAAATAAAAATAGTTTGAGCTCTGGCTCGCGTACGCCACCCCTTGAATGGCTGAAAGATAAATTAAGTGGTTTAGATTGCTGTTTAAAACCGTGGAAATGGCGGCGGAAAAAGAAAAGCGAAAAACTGGAAAGTGGCTCAAAATCCCTCGAATATAAAATATCAATATCGTCTGTAACATCTTTGCCAGCGATATCTGCACAAGATCATAATAATGCAAATGGCGCATCAGTATCGCAGAGTATGGGTAGCACTAGTACTTCTAATATTACTGATAACAAAGGCAGCATTGCAAGCACTCAGCGCCCTTTAGTTATTAGACACGACACAGCTAGCAATCATAGTCGAATTAGGCAGCAAATGTTTAAGATGAATTCGTCCGGTCCGATCGAACATAAAGGATATACCCGGTCATTTGTGGTACCCGAGAGTGGTAATGACAGCGACGAAGATGACGGCTATATGATACATTGTGAAGGACAAGCTAAAATAGCACGCAAAGAAACCTTATCATTAAAATGGCAATTGCGTTCCGATGCACGAAATTTAAATAATCGTAATATACTGCACCAGATGACGGATAGGGTGTTAAAGAACATACGAAAAGCAATTGGCGCACGACTGCTAAGACGTTTGATCATAGCACCTGCGGAAGAGGAAAAACAAAAGGAGAGGAAGAAAAATTTATTGCGTAAGCCGAGTTTTCGACCTACTATCGAGAGGTTGAGAACGGGAAAGATAATACGGTTCAACGATTACATCAAAGTGAGTCAAGCTCATGATTACGATCGCCGAGTTGATAAGCCGTGGAGAAAACTGACGCTGGAAGAAAAGGCTGCCATATGTCAGGAACTGAACAGATTCAAATCGTCCGAAATGGTAGTACATGAGGGCAGTCGGCATCTAACCAAATTCCATAGGCGGTAACAATTACTTACAATAACTAAAAACACTTTAAAATAAATACCAATAATAATAACAATTTTCTTACCCTGCTATTGTTACAAAAACAAAAGGCAACCAAACCAAACGTGTTGGTGTGGAATGTAAAGATACCTCGCGTTTCGAGCGTATTGTCTTCAAATTTGTGCTTAATGCCGATTTATTAAGCCCACCTGGTCTCCAGTCACTATGAGTGCTGTTGATCTTTTTGCTTAGATGCCTTAGTCAATAGTCGGGTTCATCTTTATAACAGTAGCTGTGACTCTTACCTTTTTAAAATATGCCAGGAAACATTTGTCTTTTCCTCTCAGCATCACTTGAAGGTATTGCTTGCGACACACGTAAGCATGGTTTGACTCAGAATAAACATTCGCATTCCTTGCAAAGCCGAATGTCCATGACCAGTTGGTTTAAATGCTGCGTCCATATATTCGTATCTTTAGAAGCTTATACCGCATAAGCACCAAAATCCAATCTTCCCAAAATAACAGCGGCATGTACGTTTGTATGAATGTATGAACAAATCAAATCCCATAGACAAAATTCGCTTGCACTCCTAGTATCGTTTATACTGCTTTTTTTTAGATCTTTGTCCATCCAAAATATATGCCGCGAAATTGTGTGTTACCGAGTAGGCAAAGAATTTCGACTAACAACTGGATGGTCGTAGATTGAAACCTTAAATCCGGTAGAGTTTTTAAAAAAGCGTATAGCCTTCGATGCTAGTGCTTTAGGATTTTAATTATAGCATATATTTCTCTAAGTAAAATAATGTTAAGATTAAAAAAAATTGTTAAACCAATAGTCAGATTTAATTTTGTGATTGCATCACTTTGCGTCTTTGCACGGGGGGTACCCCACTCTAGGCAATTGAATCGTAGGAATGGTAACAGTTTATCAAAGTTTCTTTACTTATTGATCAACTCAGTTCGATCTCTTTGAGAAAAAATCAATTTGTGTATTACTCTTTGTCGAAAAAGCTAGGAATGTACTCGTTTTGGAATCTTTAGTAATATTCGAGATATATACAAGTTTAAGAGATATTTTCTTTTATTTTTTGTTTATTTATTTAAATTTGCGCTGCAAAGCCATTGAGTAACATACATAGCTACCTTAGCATAAGTCATGTGCATAGAAAGAACTGAAGACTAATCAAATAATCCTCTTTCTCTATCGCTAACATTAGTAATTAAATAATCCCACAGTCAGCGGCAACGCATTTCAGCATCGAGTAGACGGAACAATAAATGAGCGTTCAGCCAAAGAGTTCGATATACACGGAATTGATATAAAAAAATTCCTATCCGATCCTAGCGACCCGGTTGAAAGATTCGGCTCTTGTGACTAAACAATTTTGCAGAGATAGATTTAAATAGTCATAGAAAGAGGATTCCAAACAAGCGGGTGATTCGCCCATTAGTGGGGACGTCGCAAAGTGACACAATTCTAAGCGGGGTAAGCAGATCTACTATATCCAACTTTCCGATGCTCTACAACAAATTATAATTTCGCTTTTATTGTTAAAACTAGTAGGTATATTAACTATCATACTATAAAATCTAAGGTAAATACACATATACTCATCCATAAATACATTCGTGTATATGTATAGTTGTATGAGTTTGCTATTTGTGTATATAACTTTTCAGCTATAAATAAAATACGGTTTCTCTAATCCAGTAATTTACAATTGGAAAAGTTTCCTCAGCGTCTGCATTAATTGGTTTTTGCAACAATCAGAAGATTTCCTCAAAGAGCTACTTAAGTAAGTACGTTCTCAACGTTGAGATCATTTGTCTTTCCGTCGATCATTCATTGTCTGTCGTTAAAAGTCTAGTGATCGAAAATATCACAGGAAAACCTTAATCGCAGACATTAGGCAGGCGGACAGACGGACATGCTTGAATTGATTCGCCTACAAATTCTTCGAATTTGCAATTTGGTTGCATGTCTTTTCAATAATAGTTGCCCGGGATTTGCTCTCTATTTGCTTTAAAGCTTAGGTCGAAGTTGAACTGCGATTTTTAAAATTTCACTAAAGAAAGTGAAAAGCACTCTTAGAGAGATACATGCAATGGCCAACTAAACTCAGTATAATTTTTATATGAAAAACCGCGCCGAGATTGTATTTGAAACAAATTCAGTGTAATTTTTATATGAAAAACCGCTTTATTATCCTTGCTTTGCTTTAGAAGTCTTTAGGTAATTCAGGGATTGCTTTCCAAATATTTAAATGTAACTGAAATCTAAAGCTTATTGAAACTTAAATTCCCAAGCGTTTTTATTTGCTTACAGTGGCATTGGTTTGCGTTTGAAATAAGAGCATTATGTGATAGGATGTATTATTGAAAACTAAAAAAAAAAAATAGAATTTAAAAAAATTTAATTTACAAAAAAAAAGATTAAGAATAAATAAATACAACACTTTAGCTGCCTGTACTACAAGCACACATATATAAGCATTCGCTCAACATTAACCATCAATGTTGTTTATAGAACACGCGATATCAGCAGCACTAAAAAAGCCTTATCTCCGTATGAGAGCTGAGAGCAATGCTGGGATATTTACGTTTAACGAATTGACAACAAAAACCAATTAGCCATTGTTTGTATGACAGGAAATACACAAAAAAAAGACATATCAAGTGTAAACAAATCACGAACCAATGAAGTGATAATTTTACGTTTTTAAATTTTTTGTTTTTTCTCACTTCTTTATCATATGCAAATTTTTACGGAAATATCCGGAAAAGCCTAAAAAAATGTATACGAAATAAGTGCAACATTAAAAGCTTATTGTACAGAAAGCGCTTTAAGTTTAATAATTAGGCTACGAATTGCTTAGCAGCAAATCTAAAAAAACAACATAACTTCCCTTGGTTTTCGAAGCGAATCTTCAGCAACGAGAACTTATTCACAATTAAGTTTGAAGGAAGATTGTTGTTAGGGAAATAAGGATATATTGTTAGCATATATTGTTAGCAGTGCAATTTGTTGATAATAATCTTCGTCAGCAGATTTCCTCTGTTCATGGCGACTTGAAGATGAAATTAACTCATGGGCGATGACACTCTACGACTTTTGACGTGGATTGTGAAGACAAGGATGCAATGATTAACTTACTACCACTTTCGCAATCAAGTGCCACCCGTTGCCGATGTGAAAACCAGGTGCAAGGAGTTAAATCGTGATAGCCGTAAGCACACCAGCGAAAGTGGCAATGATCGCCAAAAATCAGTAATTGCCTCATGGGGCATTGCTGCTGTGCAAAAGCTGATCATGCGAAGGCAAGATGTGAGACAGTAGCACTGACGAAATATTAGATCTAAGTTCCATTAACGGTTTTTCTATTCTCAAAACCGAACCGCAAAATTTTATGGAAGGACGGAGTTTTTCCACGATTAAGGAGATAAAAACCGCATCGCTGAGCTGAGAGCTCGAATCCATACCAAAAAATGCAACACAGAAGTGCTTCTTAGGGGGCTTGCATCGAAGGTGACAAAGTAGATATTGAAAAATAAATAAATATTTTTCGTGAAAAATCAGAAGTCCCCTTTTCTTTGAACACACCATATATACAAATGCAAATAATGCATGATCGTTTTTTCTGGCTGGATCCCATAAAATGCAACAAAGTCACAAAAGAATGCTCCTTTCGCCTGGTCCAAGCAAACGCCTTGGAAATGTAACGGTGCTGCTTCAAAAGACGTTTATAAGATCGTAACGGATGAGAAATCATAGATCTATGAGTGTGAGTCCGAAGGTACACAGCAGTTGACTGTACAAGCGCTTCAAGATGAGCAAAAGCTCCTCTCGCTAGCAGTATTTCCAAACAAATGGTCGTTTATTCTGTCGGAACTGCTCAACTCTTAACCGCTTACAATCATTTATTTGCCGAAAGTTGGCTAAACAGGAGAAAAAAAAACTCAATCGAGTCAGCCTTCATCGTGACAATACGAGATCTTAAACAGTTCTTCTAACAGCCGACTATATGAACATTTAAACAATTAAATTAATAGATCATCCATCGAAGGCTGGTGTCCAATGACATCTTCTGGGAACGTCAGGACAAAACTTCCTGGATAGTGATTTTCATTGCCACAAGAAGCCGTTGATGCATTCTAACGCCATGTTTTGGAGGGGTCTCAAGCAGGGTGGAAATGATGCTATGACAAATATGTTGGAATGTATGGAAAAGTATGTAAATCGTGAAGGAGGATATTTGGTAAAGCAGCAAAGCAATGTTTAGAGACCAGCTGCTGTTGTTCATTCATTGTCCTTAGGCCTAAAATATGAATAGTGCATCACATACACCAAAATTTTTAGGCGGATTTAGGTGCTACTAGGCATCCACATAAGACGTGAATAGATAAACAGCGGGACGAATGGCTATGGGCTAAGTTCGTCAATATCTCAGAACAACTAAGCATAAGATACGTGTACGTATTGAAGAGGACTAAAAAAACGAACGAAACAAGAGCATTTTACACCAACGTTTTGTATTTGTAAAAAGTATAAGAAAGCTCTGTCGTAGATCGGAAACACTGATGCATTTAAAGCCTTATCATCTACATATATATATATATATATATACATGGGTATATCTCATCATGTTCATCACTTTGCAGAAAGTATAATATTGCCGTCACCATCGTCATCATCATCATCATCATCATTGTCACCGTCATCATCATCATCATCATCATTGTCACCGTCATCACCATCGTTATCATTTACTACATCGTCATCATCATCTAACCGTTAACAGTTACTTTTAGATAAGAATCTATTCAAATTGATTTATTTTTTAACGCTAGCAGAGAAAAATCCCTCACTAATGTTGGTAAATATTTTTCGTTGTCGTTGCCCTTGGCAAAATAATATGAAAGACTCACTGAGAGACTGCCTGCGTTCAGTTAAACTCAGACACCCTCCATATTGTGTTTTCATTTCAAAGCAAACAAGAATTCAAATAAAGTCAAGCTAATGTGTTGAACAATTTTCATCTCCTTACGTCAGCTGTCCGTCAGCTCAAATGAGTTCGCAAAATCGACTTATTTCCAAAGCCTAAAATCCTGAAAACACCTCGCATTCATTTTCTAACTCGAAGTAAACGTTATATCAAATTTAGTACGCTTTTCATTTAAGTTCTGTTTATGTTATCATAACATGGGGAAAAAAAAAAGTTAATAAGTATTTATTTACCAAAGTAATTTACTCTACACAACAACAATAAGGGTAAAGAGCCAAAATGAAGAAGAAAAAGAAATAAATAAATAAATGATAAACACGTAAGTAAACAAAATAAATTGATTTGTAATTATATGAACTCACAAGCCGGGAGTACAATTCTCTTTCACTTGAAAAAATAATGAAAAATTCGTCAAAATTTCAAACCAAGCTATTCCTCAATACCAGAAATGCAAAAATGCAGGAAATTCTATGAAATATTGGCACCGTACACCACTTGTGGCTAGTGCGAGCGTATGGAACACCTAGAAGAACTTAGGAGGAAGCCACCGTTTGTTATGGGGAACAAATCAGAATCATTTCCTGTAACTGTTTAAGCCCATCTGTCATATATAGGGGCTTTGAGGAAGTAAATTAAGTTTGCAAAGTCTGGATCACATCAGGCGATGGATGTAGCAGGCATCCTCCAATATGCGCGCTCTCGTGAAAAGTAAGCCATTGCACGAAAATAATGCAAGTTTTCGTGCATTATTACTAAAACAAGCGAATAATTGTACTGAGCGAAATCGTGTAAGGTATCTGAAGATCGGTCTTGCTCGACTATAATGTTTTTCCTTGTTTTGATGGGTGCTTGTAAAATTCTAAATCGATTTATTTACAACTTTTGAGTCAGCTGTCTGTCTGCCGAACATTTTGGAACGTTTACAGAGAGATGTTGTGATAAGTGTTTGCATGCACAGTGGGTTGTGGGTATAAAAATTAATTAAGGCAAGAGTTTTCTCTCCGTTCAGTTATGCATGTGGTTTAGAGATTTTATAACTTTCCCCAACCTAGTCCCGGTTGTAACACATTATCTTAATTGAGTAGTTAAAGGAATACAAATTTCCTACAAGGACGTCTTCGTTTCAAGGCGAATGCAAGTTGCTCTGCTCTTTTCTTCACGGTATACAAAGAATTACTCTGCTTTCATAAGCCAATAGATAAAATCAGCCCTAGGGTTCACTAAATGTTGGTTTAAGGAATTCGACGACGCTTGAACTATGAAAAGGCTAGGCGGCAAAATGCCTCTCTTGTGTGATCATCTTCCCATTATGTTTGAATTGAATTTTTACCGAAGAAAGTTTTGCTTTTCATACTGCGTAAGTTAGCTCGGAATATACTTCTCTTATTACCAGTATAGGAAAATATGTTGGCACTTATATCCTTGTTTTCAGTCTATCATTCCATCTGTCTGATCAGTTGCCAATATTTTCTTTTTTTACGTCGGTTTAGTTTTTGCTAACGAGAGATTGCGTACTACCGATACTACGCAGTTGCACAAACGGACAGACGGACATGTTTAGGTGAATTCCAAGTTTGAAATTGGCTAAGAGTTAGTTATCATGCAGCCGTCTGTGCTGGAAAAGTGCTTATGCATTAATAACAAATTTAGCAAAGATAAACAGATTGTACATTTTTAATATGTCTTAGAACCCATTCGCAGCTGTGAGAATATTTTTGTTTCATTGCATTCACTTTATAATAGCGTTGTCTTGCTTCCACTATGGCTCAAAGGACATGTTGTACAGGATCTTTCATTAAGAGCGATACTTCTTAAAATATAAAAAAAAAGCTGCCCAAAGTGTCAAAGCAGTCTGAATAGAGAAAAGGTAATGGCGACTCAATTGTCTGGTGAACAAACGATGAGCACCCACAACTGAGGTGTTGCTTTTGTAAAGTTTTTTAATTATTCCTAAACTTTCAGGAATCGTTAGTGAAAGTGGAATTTGCATTCGAACTGGAATGGTCCCTCTTGATGAAGACGTTTCGTTTTGCTGCTTAAATAATTATTAAAAAAGAAGAAGAATTATTGAAGGTAGTCTTTCCATTTTAAAATTTGTTTAACACCTAAAGTCGTGATTGCCACAACTCATCATTTATTCAGCCAGAAGTCTTTTACGAACTACGAACATAAGATTTCATATCAAATCAAATTCAATTGTGATTAACTGTATTGCAGCGCAAATGACCAAAAAAGAAAAAAAAACACAAAACAACTTCATTTTGTTCCTCGTGTTGTCGTTGACGCTGAAATTGACATGAAGTTTATAATTAGTTAGGTTGTGTATATGAAAAATATGACCTCTCATAATCATTTTATCTATAAAACTAATATGTACGTGTGTGTGCGTATATGAGGGTATATTTCTACTTAATTGCTGGCCATGTGTGCGCATAGATTGGTGGATATAGGTGAACACAGGTGCACATTAAAATCTCATATCAATTTAAAAGAGAAATCCCATAACCTCCTCTAACCAAGCATAGTGGTGTTGATAATATGTTTGTGATTATATGCGTGTCCTGGCTTACTCGTTAACATTTGCATTTGCTGCGGACTATACATGTTTGTGATGATATGTATGGACATTTCACATTATGACAAAGAGGGACTCGAATATATACACATATACGCACGCACACACACACACGCAGAGTCGAAAGCATTTGTCCACTTGATTTTCCCTGTTAATGACAGCAAACTTTCACAAAATTTCGTTCACTTCGTAAAAACGTATAAAAAAAACAAGAAAAAAGAAAAGCAAATTCTTCCAAAGAAATGTTATGGAATTTCAATTTGCCAGGAGAGTACAGTGGTGACTATGAGGTCTCTGGATTAAAGCCTGATGGAAAATTCATAAAATCATGTTATTTAGCTTATGTGCTTGTGGGGTGACCGCAAAAACTGGCCTAGACTAAGGGCCAATGAGTCCCTTGTCAATACAAATATGAGTTTTTTTTCTTTTTGCTATTTTTAAATTTCTACCTTTGGGAAACGAAGGCATATTTTAGAACTTAGGGGGAAAGAAATATTCAGCAAGCAATGAATTCAACCAAAGGAGAAGAAGAAGCAGGACAAGTCAATGTTACAAGCATTCATCAAGATTGAACAAATGCATGTAGATGGATGAGTGCCTGAGTGAATGCGGCAACGAATGAATGGCTGAATGAATGAGTGAACGTATGACTGACGTCTCGTTAAAATTTAAGCTCGACCACAAAAAGTAAAAATATCTTAACGCAGTTGCTTCTAAAACCCATTGCCACTGTTAGGAATGTTTTCATTTTTGTTTCATTCCCATTTGCAGTTCTTTACCATCAGGCAGTCGTTTTGCCTTACGATAATCGTTTAAAGCATCAGTTTTTTAGTGCACTAATAACAAAGAAGGCGCACTATAAACTCAGCATCGACAGGCGCTTATTAAGTTTATCAAATATCACTTACCAAATTATATCTTTCGTCCTTTCTAAGCAAAATAAAAGCCCTTGGGAAATCTGTATGCCCCTTTAGAAGGAATTTTGGCCGATAAATTTTAAAGAATTATATCGAAAGAAAGTTAAATCAGTTCGACGACCTGTGGAAGTTTGTCAAGGCCCACATTGAGGTTAGTGGGGAGCTAATGCCAAGGTTAGCTGGTCGATTTTCATCCAGGGTTGAATTTGTAACGAAGTTAGTCTATGCGCCAGTCGATATCGATGTCCCGTCGAGGATATTTGATTCGAAGGTCCACAAAGTGGATAAACTGGGTCTTTGAATAACTGCTTTACCTTCGAAAGAAAAAAGCGTTACCGCATTCGAAGTTAGATGCTCCATCTTCGGTTAACAGTTCGTTTCCTGTCTTAGTTCTAAGTTTGAGTTATGTTTATTAATACATATCATAGGCGGTTAGTTTCTGCCTTAGTTCTAGGTTGTCGCTTTCGAAGATAAAATAGCCGACTTCGAACGCGGCAACCCTCCCTTTCTCAACTCACTTCCTTCACTCTATCTAAGACCTAAGACATCAATCCAACTGCTGACGAGATGTATTAATAAAACCTAACTTAAATTCGGGACGAAAACGAACTCAGGACTTTGATCCACACAACCTTTTTACTTGTTGAAGAAGATGGTCTGTGGCTCCTTTCAATTCTCTGCCAGCCATATAATATATTCTGTTGTTTAAAGAAAAGAAACAAAATATGCAAAATAATTTTCAAGTTCTTTTTTATATTTTTTTTCTTTTGGTCGCAAACGAAATGATAAAATTAGTGGACGTTAGATGTGACAAGAACATAAACATTTTGAAAATTTTTCGATTTCCCTACTGTTGGCGTGAGTGCAAGCAATGAGCAAATTTACCAGAGAGTGCTTTGCCTGCATGCGACAGGCATTGCCATCATCATCGCCGTCATCGCCTAGGCATTCAGCCCATTTGTACACATCATTATTTATCAAGCAGATGGCTTCGTTTGTATACTGGTTTTGCGATAAATTCATAAATATTTATGTATGCAAAATATTCGTTAAAATACCTTTACGAGAATAATATCGGGCTGTTTATTTCTAAGGTACACAATAGGTATGCTTGCTGGCATACAGCGTCGAATCAGCTCAGCGAGAGTGTGAGAAAATTTCAGTTTTTCGTCGCCATAATTATTTCCACAATTATTAGCATCATTCGTTTAGAGACATGTTGGCAGGTGTAGGTATGAATGCATGTACCTCTACACCATTACGTGCAGTCATATTATATATATATATATATATATATATATATATATATATGTGTGTGTGTATTTATGCGTCTTTTTGAGTATTTGTGTTCTAGTTCGTTCAAATATTCAGCCATTATTATCTATTTATCCACAACATCCAGTGACATCTCCACTACTGTAATTTAAGGCCGCTTTAACTAGAAGTTTTTTTGTGTGTGTCTCATATTTTCATGGCTCTGCCGTTCGAAGTTCGAAGACAATTGAATTTCATTTTAGTGAATTTGCATGAATAAATCTTTCATTCGTTTGTTTCTTTTTTATAATGCGCTTGCATCAAATAAAAGAAAGATCTTAAAAACTATTTTATACCCAAATAGTGATCGCACTGCCCTGGCTGGTCTTCAATTTACTTAATATAATTTAATAATTTCTTTAAACGATGACGTTTTTTGTATTAAGCCACAGGGATACCGGATTTGTCAGTTCCTTAGGAACAGGATTTTGTATTGCTGACAGGGTGAGGGTTGTGATTACGTCCGTCCATCAGGCATTATTAATTGACTTGACGCGTACGTTTTAAGTTGGTACATATGGACGAACTCATAAGAAAAAAATTAAAAAATTGGGAAAAAAACAAACACGTTGAAATGCTACAGAAAGGTAAGGTCGACATTTGAATTCCTCACACCAGTTCGCCTAAAACAGTCCTTCACCTATTCTCGCCATAGAATGTCAAAAATTGTACATAATTGTACTTCTAATTTAATTTATTTCGGTACAATCTGTGTATCAACAGCTGAGTACAAATTACATAGTAACAAATTATAATAGTAACAGATATTAATGATTGCCATGTGTTTGTTAAATATCTTCTATGCAATGTTAAATAAAAAGAACTAGGAACGCGCAGGTTAGTAAACATAACCTAGCTAGAAGATAAAGAAATGAATGACAGAGAGTATGCAAAACTAAGATTACGAAACATGTGCAATAATACAATTCGGAATGAATCGTAGAGAATAAATTAGTCGAGAACAATAAGGTTTCCTCATGGGACTGGCATTCCAGAAGCCTCTATAAAGAACATTTAGGTTAATTTCGTTCAAAAGCGCTGGCGAATCAATTACCCCATTTGGTAACTTGACCGCACAGGTTATGTTTAAGATGCGTCTATGTTTCACAAGACCAGGTTAATCGTTAAGCAATAGTCTACCCTCGCGCTTGTTGCCATGTAAGGGCGTACTTTTAATAAGAAGCTTTTGAAAGGAAGTAAATTCTCCGCTCCGTTTACACTTACAAATTATTATTGTTGCATTCCTTAACTGTAGTAATAGGTCTTACTCAACACGCAAGTAATCTGACCACTTTTCGCCGTTAGTACCTATACACCTCTTGGTCCTGTTAATTACAAAACACTTTAGTCTTAACATTTCACCATTTGTTACGCCTTATTAGAGGCATAACGTATTTATTCACAGTCTTTTTACAGGCTCTGATCTGTGCTGCGTCGGCTCGCCTTGAACGGAACTCGGTCGCCGACATCACCTCACTAACTATTCAGCGGCATTGTACAAACTCACCCGAAATAACACTTTTTGATCCTTGAATGGGATTTAACACACCTGTCACGCTGGTCGCTGTCGCGTTCAAAGAATGCATACTTAAAACTTACTATACATAGAAATACGTACAAAACACTTATCCTACGGTATGGAACCGAAGTGCACCCGGTATTGGTTCTCTTACATTATAGGGCATCTTCATCGTGAAATACTAAAAGTTAGTTAGATCTTCCTGCCAAATGGAGGCTTATTGCTTGTTAATTCTTCATGTTCTAGATCTGAGCTTGTCTGTCTATCTTCCCATCTCGTTTTCTTGTGTTTAATCTACAGCTCGACATTCTTGAGATATTTTGATGAGATTTAATACATTGACGTGTTTTATCCCAAGGACGACACTGTTTAAAATGGTTCTGATCGGATCATCGGAAAATATTGTACCGTCACTTTCTCCTTTTTTAGCTAACAGTGGGAGATTTTTAAAACAATCAGCAATCAGTTGTGTGTGTGTGTGTGTGTAATAGGGAAACAGCATTCTGTTATATGTTGTATTGCCTTACTGTGTTACCAGAACCTCTTGCGGTTTTTTGTATATCATATTGATATATAAGAGCGTAGGTTTGTTTTCTCGCCGTAAATGCGTATATAATTCTATAAGATGCACCTGTGCTGTCCCAGCTTATAAAAACACAAATAAATTTGTAAACACTCAAGAAGCACTTGTACTCATGTAAAAAGGGTAATAGCAATAACGGTGGGGGTAGTGCTACTAATAGTAATAGTAGTAGTAGTAGTAGTAGTAGTAGTAATAGCAGCAATAGTAGTGATGCCGGTATTACAAATAAAACACGAATTGTTAATTATCAACACGTCAAATGCACAAAAGACCGCAAAACATTTCAAAAACACACTTTGCGAGCAAATAGCAATAAAAAAACGAAAGGGGGAATATGCATAAAAACAAAACTTAAAAAAGTGGATGCATTCGTATAAACAAATTTTGAAGTAATTTTTTTTTCTTTTTTTTTTTTTTTGCTAATAATGCATAAAGGGTGTACCACAATTTAATAATAATTTGAAATATGAATTCAGAATTGTGAGAGATTACTTCAAGCTTTTCATAGCTTCCAGGTGGGAATGTGTTTGCGTGAAACAAAAAGGCGTCCATTGCGCGCTTTGCTAAAAAAGATTTCCGTTATCTCGCATTGAGAAGACGCATGGTAAAGACAAATTTTAAATCAACGAACGGCAACTACTTGAGCGCCTCACGGAAATATGGTTTCGTAACATATTTCAGAAATTCCATCAAAAGATTGAAAGCAAGCAGTCAGCTATGCTTAAGAGACGCAAGTTTGTCAAATGGATTATGTCACATCTGATGTGTTATCATTTTTATGCACACCTTTGTGGTACAGGGATATATTAAGTTTGCGCCGATATTTGCAGTACCCAGTAGGAGTTGAGGTAGATCCACAGAATCACTCGCTGAATCGACTTAAGTTTTTCTGTCTTTCTGTCCATTTTTCGAGATATTTAAATAAAATTTGTTGACGTGTGTTGGCCTAAAAACAACGCCACTGAGAGTGGATCGGACCGTTTTTCCTCCATGTAAGGCATTATATGAACAAAGGTATTAAGCGGATATTTAATCGTGGGCCCTGGTGCACTATAATATCCTTTTTTTCTTGTTAATATAATTTATTTATCCAAAGAAATATATTCTAAGCTAAAGCATGACGAATAAAAGCAACTAAAGCTAATGGAAGACCAGTTATTTTAATAATATTAAAAGTTTCATTGATCTTACCCTTGGTAGATATCTTCAGGAGCTGCACAGAATTAGTCGCTGTTATTACCCCCAATAGAAGTAAAAGTATCAAGAAGTATCATAATTAACGGATCGTTTAGGAACACCCAATTTTGGATTTTTTCTGCAGTAGTTGCAATGCGTACTGCAAACGTCGAGAGAATAACAAAAGCAAACATAAAAATGGCGGTTGAATTTAAATGTTTGCATTTGGCGGCAATTGCATTTCTCTCCATTGTCTAATAAGCGGTGTGAGTTTAAATCACTTTTTGGCCTTTTATGGCTTTAGCTGCGGTCATCTACGTTTTATATGTTCTATGTGTTTGTGCAACTGTCAATCGGTTTCGAAAGCAGCAAAAAAACGCCACATCTACGGCAACAAAACAAACTCAAAATGGTTACCAAAGCAATTTTTGTGGCTTACTGCTTTGAAATAATCTAAAAAAAGATATCCAAATAAAAAATCTCAGAAACAAAAAATAGCATCGATGTAAATAATTGAAAAGTTTGCCTTTGTTTATATGTAACTCCGTATTTGCCTTATATAACTTACATCAATCAATAAGTCTCCGGTCTATTTCACCGCATTCCAACGCACTTATAATGCTTCATAATGTCCTGCATTGTTCCTTCGTCCGTTGTAAAGTTAATCGATGAATATTACACCATACACATTACAATGTACGGATGTCATAACTTTCCCAGTCGATTTTGCCTTTTGCCGGCTTTCTTAGGTTGCCATCCACTAGCCCGATTGCCGATTTGACTTTCAGGGCTTCAGCGCATTGTTGTCTCTGCTCAAAAGTGGCACTCACTTCGAACGGATCTTTCTCATGGATAAATGTTGACGCCAAGTGGTACGTCGGCTGCCTTTGGTGTCTTTAACGAGTCAGCTGTTTCATGCAAATTTACTTTTGGGTCTTCTAAAACGACTTTGTGCACTTTTGGTCTTTCAGGCCAATGCTGATTGTGAATGGTATTTTATCTCATCAGAAAGCAACGTTTAATTTACGAATGGAACTCGCATTTTTCCAGTTTTGAAAGCAACGTTACTGGACGATCCTTTGAGCTGTAAAGCAGTTGTTACAAGGGCGTGAAATCGTTTAAAGGTTGATATTATCCAGACCGGAGATTTATTGAGTGATGTGTTATAGATATATGTGTGTGCACATGTACATTGACAAGCTTTACATATACAAATGAGTTCAACAGTAAAGATGAATAATTTTTTTTAACTTAACCACAATTGCACTGCCTACGCAGTCAGTTACACTTAAAGAAAAATTGTTGAATTCCAACACCAAGGATCCTATGAAGAATTCTGAGAAAGTTTTATAAATAAGCGGACCTGTCACGTTGCTAAAATGGGTATCGATACATATGACTTATAACTTTTATTTGTATTCTGCTATCATGTTCGGAGCTTTTTATTACTACCTTCTTATGGTAGCAAAATTTTAATGAAATATTACTTTTACTGCTTGGTTATATGGGTTAAGTTAATCTCAGATTTTCTTTTATCATCAATCGGCGTAACACATCTAGCGCACCAGACTCTCAGGTTGGGAGTATAAATTTATCATCGCTGACATCTATGCCTGTTACTCGCATCCATTTAAAGTTCCTGAAACTTGAGGCAGAAAGTTTAAGGTCAGAATACTAGTTTATATTTCGATTTCACAGATCAAGTGGACAGATTAGAGACGTTGCACTAAACGCACTGAACCAAGTTTAGCTAAAACCGAATATTTCAGAGTATTTCTCCACTAAACACTTCAAACTTTAATGGTCAGCAATATACAGAATCTTTCGAAAGTTTCTTAATCTACGGAATAATTTTTTTTATAAAAATATTTAATTGATTTAAAAGATGCAATATTTCTTATGAAAAAGAATCCAGCATGTCCAGTTTCACGAGGCAGTGGGTGTAACTTGCAAAGCACTTGACTAATTATTTGCGTTTAACGTAATCTGTTTTTTTTTTTGTTATTGCAAACATTAGATTTGTTATAAGTCGTATGTTGCTGACAGCGACTTTTATTTGTTTTTCGCTATTGTTGGCGTGTTCGACTTATTTTTCCTTTAATATGATCAACCAGTCAGGGGATGTCCCCTACACACGTATCACGATGTGGGTCAGAACGTAGTGAGGGAAGGGACCAAGTATGGTGAAATCGTACTGAGATTTAAAACTGCGAACATTGACTTGGTAGTCGCGACTTTTATCTGCTCGGCTATGCGGCAGCCCACGTTAGTTCCAGATGTCTTTGACAGTTTTTAAGTTCATGGGAGTTTCACCAACGAAATGTTGCTACCACAGGGGAAAAAGTTCCAAATAGCTTTCGCTGCATTGCACTCGCCTTTTTGTTTACAGTGAATGAGTTGAATTTTCGGTGAAGCTGTTAAAATCTATGGATTTCACCAAACTTCTTCGTATCTTTCCATATCGCTGTATATATCTTCATCACTTCCATTGTTAATTTGTGGAAGACTCTTTCAAGTTTAAGATACTTTCACAAAGTAGTTTTACTTTTGCTTAGACATTCCCAGGTTTTTTGCACAAGCATATGTATGTGAAATATTCTTCTGAGTGTAGAACAGATTGATTAATTTCAATCGAAGCCTACTGACTCAAGCCATAGGATTATTTCTAGGTTTTTGGATTTATAAATAGGCATTCGCATTGAGAGGAAGTGCGCATGTTGTGATGATCTGTCTGTATATTTTGTTTGTTTTTTCCCTGCATTCTTGTTCTTCATGATCAATCATTGCCGATATGAAAAAACAAAATTCAACATAGAAATCAAAATAAAACTCTATAAAACAGTCTTAGAACAGTCGTAAACACTCGTTGTCACTGCAATTTAAAATGAATTCAACTTTACTTTTTTTAATCTTTGGTAGCCTACACATCCATTTGAAGAGATTTGCTTTTGCATGTACGAGTACCAACTCGGGCCGAAACTATATTTTAAATAACGCCTTCTACCTGTGCTTAATTCTTCAGTATGTTGTGATGAAAATACTGATGCGGTGTTTTTTTAACGCTTGCCCTTGCATGATGGTTTGATAGGTGTGATGATTTAAAAGAAGTAGGGAAAGAGAAAAGCAAACAGAGAGGCCGCTACCCGTGTGCCCGATAGGTAAGTGTTATGCCTTTGACGACTGGGCATTCACTATAATTACGACTAAGTATGGTCGACCTCATTGGCAAAAACCGAATGTGCAGTCGCGCACTTTAGCTGAAAAAAAATAAATATGTATATATATACATATATATACATATATATACATATATATAAAAAACTAAAAGAATGCAAACAAAAATAATAAACGGTCTTGTAAGATCGGTTACGACAACAAGATGGGAGAAGAAATAAGGCAGTCGATCATGGAATGCCATCGCGTGAAAGCCAATGGAGCAGGCGTGCTTGACGTACAGACGGTGGATCGAAAGAGGCTCTCATTATCAGTTATACAATAAAGTTCAGCTGGTCGACCACAAGGGCAGATAGGGTATAATGCTGCAGGTTTTCAAATTATTTTGGATTTTGCAATTCAAAACTCGCGCCACATTCAATAAAGTTTTATTTTTCATCGTTTTGCCTAAATAAACTCCGCATAGTATCATTGTACCTGTAGTTGTTCTGTAATGAATATTGAAAAATGTCCTACAGACTGTTTTGAAATACTTATGCTGAAGTCGCAGGCATCGGGATGGACCAAACACATCTTTATGGATGGAAGACATATTCAGCGGTACTCGTCGACTTTCTACAGGGCGTAACTTTTTTAGCGCTAAACAATTTCCGTACAGAAAGCGAGTACTAGGATCAACGGGGAAGTAGAAACTGTTTTTGTAAGGATTTAGTTTGCTTGCCGTGAAGATCAATTGGGGGATGAGAGATAATAGAACCATATTAGAGGATAGGCCTCTGTCGTTTAGCGCAATTCGGTTATGTAGTGGTCACAAAACTCCTTTCATCAGCTTCTGATAAAACTGAAAATGTTCTTTGACTTGCTTAGCAAAAGACTACGAATATCACAAAGAAATCGCTATCATACAGCACTACAATCACCACAAGCTACGGCACGACGTCTTGTTCATCAACTGCCACTTACAACAGATAGACTTAAACATTTCAATTAAAATAAGCCGCGACCAATAAAATGTTACAAAGTAGTTTGTTAACCGTTTTATGCAGATGCAGACTGAGGTAAAAAAATGTTCTCGTAGTGGTTGTGTGATGCATTATGAATAGAAGATAATTGTAAGGACATAAAAGACACTCACACTATGATTTATGAGTTTTGGGCGACACATGTTACTTCGGAGCATGTTTGTGTTGGTGTATGTACTATCGACACACTACCTATTGTTGCATGTATTACAACTATTGATAGCTTTTGCCGATGTTGATGTGAAAAGCGTCGCACCGGAGGGTCGGTACAAATTTGTGGTTATTTATCGAGTCTACGATAAAACCAAGCTTCCTAAACCTAATGCTGCTTTTACCGAAGTCCCAGGTGAGCTGATTAAACTATAAAAGAATTATATTTACGTAAAATTTATCTTACCTGTCTGTCTATATATCGATAGAGGTATAATTAATGTTTTCTGCTGGGCTAACCTTATTCGCAAAAGTCTTTTTAATCGGTTCTTACTTTTTCCTTTTCTCTGAAAAGTCCGCTCTTTTACTTTTTCTTTTCATTACTATTGAAAAGTTTAAGTGCATTAGCTGTCGTGATGACAGTTCCAATGATTATTCTTCACAGCATCGAACAGAACAATGTGGCTGCACACAAGACTTGAATTTATCAGTAAGAGTCAATCTATTGGGACAGTTTTTGCAACTGATTTGTATGGAATTTTTTTTACACAAAGCATCTGTATGGCCACAAATTCCCATTCATCAAAGGATTGAAGCTGTAACAGTATTGCGTCCCACACATTCTTCGTTTTGTTCAGTGGAATAACGATTGCATCGATGCATCAACGCTGCAGATATTCATAACGAAATTTCAAAATAAGGCGTTATATGGGATCGAAAGAGTGGTTGGATTTAAATCATGCCCATTGGCTTTTGTCTTTGGGCCGAAACACCACGTCCGTCTACGACATTTCATCAAAATACCTCAAAATTTTCGACCTGAAGGTTGAACACAAGAAAACAAAATGGACAGACGGACACGTACCCTTTAACCAAAGGTGGATCTATCTCATGTTCTTGTACGCCCGCACGAAATTAGCATACCTTTGATACGCAAATAATGTAGGATACGATAAATTATTAAAAGTGCGATTTATTCAAAATGTTTAACATTTCCACTGAAACTTTTCTCCTGCCAGCGGTGCAAATCGAAATATATAACATTTTTAAAAGCATACTCAATGTGTTGCACATACATGCACATCTATTATCTGCTTAAATTATGCCCAAATGTTTTCAAGATATTTCTGCCGGCCGTCTTTGCCTTCCCTTTGCACTTCAATACATTCGTATCTGAAGGTACCTCGCACACATACAAGGTAAATTTCCTCTCTACTCTCAAATTATCTCAATTTGTTTATATACGCTTACATGGTTGAATTCCCTTGGGAGACATATTTTAGCCGAAGTATATTAATAAATTACCACATAACCGAAAACTTGCATGCTTGTAAACTTATCTTCGTAGCGTTACAAAGGAAATTATAATACTTTTCTGCCGGTTTTAGTTCAATAATTTTACCATTTGTTTGATAATCGGTTGCTTTCCGTTTGGTAGATTGTTTAAAACCACTGATAGTGAGCGCAAAGGCAGGCTACTCATGAGACTCACTAAAGTACTTTGAAGACGCAAAAGTTTTGTATTCAGATTACTTACTTGTTCTGGCCCTTAAACTTCATCATGATTATTTAAGAAATTTGGTACTAAGAAGATTGGATAACGGAAATTGCTTTTGCATTGCTTTTTTAAAGTTTTTGATAAAAACTGGAAGACTCGAAGGCTTATTATCCTTGAGAGTATAGTTACTTAGGAGGAATGCTAGTTCGTTGGATCAAAATAGAGCACAGCAAACCAAACCGTGAAAGAAATTACGGAGAAACTGAATATTAGTCAGTAGACTATTAAGATGCAGACTAAATGAGGCACAGCTTCTTGGAGAGAAGAGCAAGCAAAGAAACATTTCCTACTACAAATCAAATATTCGCAAGCGCTTGTCGTACAATTCTCGGAGAAGGAAAAGTGAAGCACACGAGATCAAAAATTAAAAACGGAATATACAAAATATATCCGGAAAGAAGAACTTAATATAGTGCGAATATTCCAATGTTTAGGATCTTAAAAAACAGAATGATGCCGTCCATATTCTACTCCATAGTCGTACGGAGGCATGTCCTGACTGATTGATCATATCAGAAAGAAACCTAATCATTATTTGGGGATTACCTTAAAAAATAACTGCTCATCAAATTAGTACTCGAGCGGTTTCCACCTCTTCAAAATAGTAGAAATTATTGTACAGCAGGTGACCTGTGCCTGCCATCTGATGGAATCAAGTCTGGTGAATACATTGCAGCCACATCATTTTACTTTGTATGTGAACGGCTTTTATGCGCATGCTAATGCGTCGTTGTTAAGCGAGATGAATTTGTCCTCTCTGTCTGTGAGATCCGTTCTGATTGTTTTTCGATCAGCGCTACCTACGAAAGGGTTTTTTTTTGATGGTCCTCTTCAGCAGTAAGAGTTTAATAAAGCTGCAACTCTGTAAACTAAGTGAAGCTGCAAAGTTGTAAAGTTTGCGGATCCATCAAAAAGTCAATTTGTTGTCGCCGTTGAGTCTTAGCCTGATTCAACCTATGACCGTTTAATTTTTTTCCTTCATTCTCCCTGGTATTTGTCAACAATGTTCTATGTGTGCCCACCCGATATTCTTGAATATCGGCTTATGTTGGGCTTACGCACATCCAAGTCAAATATTGTGCAGAGATAAAAGAGATATATCCACAAACGTAGTTGTTTACCAGTGTTTTGCATTTTCAAACTAAATCAATTTTTCGGCGCTGCTGACGATACAATGCAAAGCTTTGCTATGCAAGCTGCCAGCCATCATTCAGTCTTTCATTTTCACTTGATTTCATTCAATATATTTACGCCAGGCCATATGCGGTTGCATTGATAGTCTGTGATACCGGTAGGAAAACATTATTTTCGAATTTTTTCAATGCTCTCGGTCGCTCCTGGCACTACTTTCAGATCGTTGATGTCACCTCTTACATAGTTTAATATATTAGTGATATATTAACCGTAAACATCCATAAGAAAACGCTGAGTATCGGCTGTTACTCTGTTTTTCCTTCCCTTCATGTCAAAACAAAATCAAAGCACATCGTTCGTTGTTGAGCAGGAATTCGATGATTTCAGTAACATATGTACAGAGTCACGCAGTGCAATAACATATAAGAAATATCGTATTTAAGAAAAGCTTTGCACATCACTAATGCCAATTGTTCGCAAACCGGCAGCGACTTATTTATATACTTGACATGCATCGCTAGATCGAGTGAATGAACCTTCATTCGAGTCAAGCGACTGTTCATTTTTGCTTAAATTAATACAACTTATTACAAACATGAATAATATATATATATACATACATGTACATGCATATGTAACAAGTAACATATGTATGTATAACAAGTAAAAAAAAAAAAAAGTTCTTTTAAATAAAATTAAATTATCAGAGTTAACGGACAATCGGCAAACGTTTGTTTGATAAAAAGCTGACTATAGCGAAAACCAAAAATTCCCATTGGCAGTGATCTCAACCCTGGCGAAGGCAAATTGATTAATTGCCCAAACCTGAATGAAAACTCTGTGATATGCACATCAAAGTAATTCATTTACAACAAATATATTGGTTTTCAACTTTGCACATTTATTTTTCTATAAATTATTTACGAACATTTATGCATACGTTACACGTATATATATGTTCATATATTGAATATGAATATATACATGAGTTTGTGTATCCTTGCAGTTTTATACTTGTCAATAAATGCAAAAAAAAAAAGAAAGAAAAGAAGAGAAACAGCCTAAAAATCTATTTATAAAGTGTTTCAGGTTACAAAACATTTTGAGTCATTATTCACGTGTGCGAACGTGTGTATAGATGGCGAACGTCTGTTAGCCATTAATAACAGTTGTATTCACTGAAGCCGTCAATTTGAAAACACTTTAATCAGATTTGTGATTCGTATTGTTAACATGAGGAACACAGAGAAATTGATTTTCTGGAAATTTGCTTTTTTTTATATCCTTTTTTCTATTCATCGCTGTGGAAGTTGAAAGCATGCTCGTTGCGTCAGTTCGTTTGTCCAGTGCACGAGTAATCACTGAAAAAGTGTGTAAATTTTTTTTCACTTTGAGACGTAAGTGTTGAAATAGCTATCTCCCCGCCCATCCACCTGTCCCTGACAGACAGACAGAACAAAGCGTTTTCAAACCAAAGACGGTGTAGTTGCATAACTTTGCTTACAACATTTAGATACACACGTTTTCAGTTAATCAGAGCGATTTCACTAAGAGTTCGTTCATTTGATTCCATTTGTCTATTTGTGCCAACATCGTCAGTCGTAAAAATTAAGCCAAATCTACAGGGGTCGATTCACTAAACTAACATTTATTTTTTCTTATATCTGCAGCGCTATTCTACTTCATATCTTCTCATATCTTCGTGTCTATAGGTCTCCATGTAGGTATCCAAGATGCGTCCTAAAACCAATTGAGATCTTCTTTTTATTTTTTCTTACTGTTAAACAATGAAAACAGATAAAAACACTTTTGTATGGTGTGCTTGTTCGAACATATTGACATTAAATCACCGTCAGGTTTTAGTTGATATATCCACAGAGGAGTGTGGCTTTTGTAAAAACAAAAAATAAAAAAATTTTTTTATGATTTCCCTTTGGTACTGCACAAGTGTCAAATAAAAGAAGACTTCGCTCAAAGTCTTTCAAAAAGGACACAAAACACACGTTATAGAGTAGATGAAATAGTGAGCAATGGATTAGTCATAAGTATGTCTTTAGTAGTTGAGGGGACGGCGAAATTATTTACACCTTGGTTTTCAATAACTGTTATGAAGAGCACCAGCGTAAGTGTGTGCTTGCGCCTTGCTTGAACAAAGGTCTGAACAGCGATAAGACAATGAGTTTTTTTAAATTTTTGGCTGCAAAAGCATGAATGGAACAACGACGAGTTAAGAAATTAATCCCTTGCTGTGTGTTACATTTTCAAATTTTTCTGCGCGTCCAAGAGTACCTGCTATAGGATATGCGAAATAGTGAACACTGAATGAATTATAAGAATAGCAATTAAAAAGCACCACAGTGAGCCGCGGCACATCTTTAAGTATCGTATATCACTTCGCTTAATACATTTATTCATATAACGACATTTCCAAATAAGGTGTCATAGGGGTCGCGTTCGAAAATGTGATCCGATCTGAACCATTTTTTGTAACACGCCTCCTTGGCTCGAAATATATCATTACACCAAATTTTATCACAACACCTCAAAAGTCGCGACCTGTAGATTGCAAGAGAATAAGATAGGCAGATGGACGGACAAGAGTGAATCGAACAGTATAAAATAAAGTCGATCTAATTTATGCCCTCCTGGGTGTTGCACATCTGTGCACAAACTTAATATTCCCTTGGCATAAAAATTGCAACTAAGAAATACTTTCCACCTTGACTTGCGAAGAGAAACAGTCCGATAATATGTTGTATCTGTCTTTGCACATAGGTCTAAGTGATGTATAAGATTAAACGTCTCTTACGACTTTTCCCTGTGGTTTAAAGATAGCTGTAAACTACGCGTGAGATGATTCGTTTCTTATAACGTTTACCTGCGAAAGGATGGACGGAAGTGTGAGGAGTTAAGAAATTATCTTCTTTCGAGGTTTGGATTCCTCGTATTTTCCTGCAAACTGCAAACAGTTTCCACACCGATTGAATGGCGATTTTTTTCAGGGACGAAGCAAAAAGAAATTTGCTTTAATTTCAAAATAATTTCTTTATTCGAAATATTTGCTCAAATTCAATCCAAGAGTAGTTGTTCACGTTACTGAAAAGAACTATAAAAATAACAAATAAAAGCCTAGCAAGCAAGGCAGTAAAATTCATGAAAATGTATATGTAACGAAAAAAAATTTTTTAAGTGCCAATGAAACCGTAGTAGAATTGGGAAATAAAAATAAAAATTTTTAAATTATAAAAATTTTTTCTCTCCTTCGAACTTTTTAATTAATTTTTATTTATATACCCACGTACACAACTTCGCACATATATATTTTTTGATGAGAGCAATTATAGAGAATGTCGACCAGTAATACAACGATAACGAAAGATGGCGACAGTCTGACCACGTTGAAGACGCAGTCAAGTGCCGCTAAACAACATAAACAAACATCATCAAGTCACGACGACAATCCGTTGCTGCAATCATCAGAATTCGATGCTCAAAGTGCTCTCTCCTTTGATGATTTTGAAGGGAACTCGCAGCGTTTAGAGATGGCTGCACATTTCTTAAATAAAATTCAAGCGCTTCGTCACGTTTTGGAAAGTGATATATTGGCTGCGGACGCTAAATGGACCTTGTTTGTGGCCGCAGCTCTAAGTTACCGTTACGACTGCCAGTTGATACCATGTCCATCACGTTACACGGAAGAACATTCCATTTGCGATATAGATTCTTTAGTTACCGTAATCAACGACACGCCTAAATTACGAGTAGTGTATCAGAATATAGTTGAAAAAAATTTCGATGAACTCGACGCAGATGTTATCGAACTTTTGCATTGGGTATTAGTCGAGTTGAAAGGATTTAATTTGCGTTCGCTTGATCCGGACGAAATTTATTCCTTGATACATACAATTGATGCAAAAGCTCAACTAACTAGACCTGCGTACGCTTTTGAGGTTATATCACCGTCGAACATCCATCCGGTCGAAGAGTTGCATCAACGTAGTGGTGACAAACCAATTACATTGGCTTTTTATGGCAATAAATTGGATACGTTCTATAGCGTTATCAATAACGGCTTCCGTCTGCAAGCGACTCCGAAAAAGGTCTTCAAGCTAACCAACGATTTCAATACTAGTCTGCAATTAAGTCCGCCCTGCCCTGGTTGGGGAGCCTCGCAATGCGGTCCAATGATTTCTTGCGCGGCGCTTTGTGAATTCACCTATAGCTCGGAATTGGTGCATTTTCACACCAATGAAAATAATAAGAAGAGCGTCAATATTGACGTAATGTCACCAGATCTTTTACGTATACGTTATATATTCTTTCTTGCTAGTGCGGGGTCTAAGCAAAGACGATCTAGACGAGGTTTCTTTTGTTGGGTGCGACGTCATAAGTACTCCTTATCATTAGCTACCTATGTATTGCTAATGGTGTCGATCGGGATTGCCAACAGTGGCAGCGGTCATGCTATAAAGGATTTTCTGGCTAAGAAATTGAATGGTGTGTTGGATTTTTGTAAGCACGTAACTATGATTGAATCCTAACCGCCGGTAGAGGGTCTAAACATCGATGTGTAGTAATTAGAAACATATAAGTGTGTGTGCGCGCGCTAAGTGGTGTTTGGGCATAAAATAAATTTGAAATAGAAATACTTAACATAATTGAAAGTAACTTTGCATTTGCGCTCTCCAATGAACGAAACAACAAGAAAACGAAAACAAATTTTGGAACGACTTATAAGGTTTTGTTATTTGTTGCAGTTGGGATTTATTTAAGGACTTGTGGAATCTTGTTGCAACCGAGTGAGCCATCTTTTTAAGTTATTGAGTGTAGCTGCGAAAAATAAATTAACAAGATCGATACGTTTTTCAAAAAACCAAACAAAAGAAAATTTTAATAAAAAACAAGGAGAAATAGGAAACAAAAAAAAACAAAAAGAAAAAAAAAAGTAAAGTCCATAATCGCCTCAGAGCGAACTTTAAACACCTAACAACCTCCATTAAAAATGTTTGTAGAAATTTGCCGTTTCCTTTCTATTTCTGAATTATGTCAGTTACAAGCTGTCGGGATGATTTTTGCTTTGAAGAGAGGTCACAAAATCGGGAATAGCTTAAGTGATTTTAACAGCTTATAGGCTTTCAATAT
Organism: Glossina pallidipes; assembly: GCA_000688715.1. Classification (NCBI taxonomy): domain Eukaryota; kingdom Metazoa; phylum Arthropoda; class Insecta; order Diptera; family Glossinidae; genus Glossina; species Glossina pallidipes. The sequence continues at coordinate 2,751,693 of KK499769.1, forward strand.
TCCTTCAGCTTTAGTAACTGCTTCCATTTCCGACCGAAGCCCGGTGTATGTTCCCTGTACGTGCAAACACGATGGCGGTCAGGAAGCGGGACAAGAGCGAGCACGTTTGACTTAAAAGCGGAAACATCAGAGCCGGGGAGTTATTTGTTTTGTCCGACAGCTTAGGGGAAGTTTGCAATCTATGAAAGATTTGTCTTGTTTTCTATCTCCATGCGATAAATTTAATCAATCTTTAATTACATTTTTTCCCCTTTGATTTCCATCCTCGCCGTTCGGATTAACGCCATATTTTTGATGAGTAATTTTTGCACTATTTGCGTATTTAAATGCGAAGCAATGCAATGCTTTTAAAAAATGTGTTTCTCTTCATCGTACTTATCTAAAAAGATGTTTTTAATAATCTCGGTTTGGTTTCATTTTTACATGCGATACCGGGTATGTCAAGTGTGCGGATATGTGTATCGTAGAGAATGGCTCAAGATGGACCCGCATTATACCGATCGACTCAGAAAATGATTCTAAATCATTTCTTGTCTGTCCGTCTTCTTTGTGTCTGTGCGTGTATTTAACCTATGGATTGCAATTTTAGAGGTATAGTGTTGTGAAGTGTGATAAAGCGGCGGGATTTGGCCGAAGGACGAATGCTATTGAAAATCGTTCGGATCGGGCTACTTTGTCGAACCCTTCCAGTTTCCAAAATTTTTCGAAAAAATTTGCTTAGTAACAGTGAACACTTCGGATCGTATGGCATAATTTGTTGAACTTCTTGTCATACAACCCTACTGCAAAACTGCATCTTCATCAAAAAGGTCTAATTCTCAATACTTTTTGATAAAAATTTGTTCAAAGTGATAACTTGGCATAAAAATTAACTTTACCGAATTTGGACGGCGAGGGTCTTATAAGCTTTCTAATGAAAAAGCCTTTGCATGCCAAAAAGGTCTAACTTTTAAAATTTCGTGAAGAAAATTCTTCCACAGTAAATTAACCATAGGAAATTTGGATCACACGGGCCTACGTGCTGGTAATTAGTAGTGTTATGACGGAAGCATCTGAAAAACAATGAGAATCTTGATAAGTAAATTAAGTTTGCTAAGTTTAGATAACGTTGGCGGTTGATTGTCCTCCAATAACAGAGCTTTCATCATAATTATGCATTTACACAAAATTTAATATCTTTATTTTTGGTGCATTATTACGAAAGTGAGTAAATGACTGCATTAGGCGAAGTTGTGTACAGCATCTAATTGTCGGCCTTGCCCGCCTCTAACATTCTTACTTGCTCTTCTTTTTTTTTTTTTGGAGAGAGGGTAATGGTTTTTAAGCGCCATAAGTAGTAAAGCGGTGGGATTTAGTGATAATCGATATTTTGATATTTCTGCTATCAAAGTCTGGTAATAAGCACAATTAGGGGTAAATCTTGTAGCAGCAGCTGAAAAGGCAAGGCAAGGCTACTCATTGGATTCAGTTATTTGAGAAACTGTCATTTCAAGCAGCTGTTAACTGAAAAATGAAAGAATTAAATTCAAATGTTGAAAATTTTTATCTCTATACGTACATATATATATATATAAATATATATGTTTTTTTTTGCTAATTTTTTATGGGTTTATCAGCGATAAAGTGATGAATGATTTCCAGCACAGCATGAACGCTAATAGCAGCAATTGTCGTTCCTCTCTTCTTCTCATCGCATATCCCGAGAGTTGTTTCACTTTACGTCCTGTACTATAACGTGTGTGTGTGCTGTTATGCGCCATTTTAAAGCACCCCAAGGCTATGTAATTTCGATATGTAATAAAATTTCAATTAGAACAAATGTTTGAATTTTTCTGTCTAGATGCCAGAGAGCAATATTAGTCATGTTATTTTTCAAACGTTACCGCAAAAATGTGCGAAACTCCATTTTCGGTTTTTCTTTATTCGTTGATCAAGCACATAAATAACAATTTAACGATTTGACATTAAAGCACGTATAAAAGTACCATCCAAAGGAGTATTTATATCAACGCATTTTTTATGGTTGGTTTCATTTTTTTTCCCTTTTTTTTGGCAACGCTCTGATATGTAGCCTTCATCTCAAACGTTAAACGGATAAATGTGTGCACATGTCCAATACAGAAGTTCTCAAACGTTTAATTTAAAATATATTCAGGTCATCGCTTAGTTTGTCTATTCATGCACAATGAGGCGAAAAATTTATCTGCAGATAGTGTTACTAATAGTTTCAGTTTTGGAAGGATGGAAAGAAAGTAATTGAAAGGCCAAATGCACATAAGACCTTATTCTCTATCATATAGGACGGATAAATAAATGGCTGCGCCATCTTCTTTACTTTAAATACAGTTTCCATCGCGGTAATCACAGCCATCACGATAGAGCAAATCCAGCAGTCATGCAAGAGGGCATTCCTCTGGTAAACTGATGGGGAGTCCATCGTACGCAACACCTGTTTGAACTACCTGACCCTAGTCTAACGACTTACGCTAAATCTGTATAGATTATGTAAAGATTCTTCTGCACGTAGGCGTCAGACCTACCATACTTCCCGGAAGGCCGTTGAGCACACTCTTCTTTCTCAAAAAAAAAAATGCTTTAGTAGACACTATCAACACACCCAACGGTTGCCCATCGTTCTAGTACTTTGCCATACCATCAGCACTAGGCAGGTTGAATGGACCTAGTGGATAATTATATACAAGAAGAAAACTGTTCTCCTTTGAAAAGGAAAAAAGGACATTCTCCTACATTCCTCTTAGGTTTTCAAGAGAAAAACCTGTCGCCAGGCGAAAGATAGTAGATCTTAAACTTTCCGATCAATGAGTTCAACAACTACATTGTAAACAGTCACATATATAGGAGACATCACGAAAAGCTGAAGGTTCCGGTACGGTCCTCCGAAAATTTGCTTAGTTTCGTCGCAATAACGGCAGACTCCCTCTATAAATCCATATAGTACGAATTACTTAGATTACACAAATACATGAGCTATTTACAGTTCAAGCTTGTTAAAATGACAATCGGCTACAAATTTGGCACAAAGAATGGAAGTTTTTCCCATTTCAAGCAGGTGGCTTTTCTTATTACCAATATCATTGAGTAATGAGTAAAACGACTATAGTGGGCCGCCCATCATAAAGCTCTTCACACCCTGCACCACGCTGCAGTTATTCATGTAACGCCTTTCAAAACATAATCTTATACGGGCAGTAGTCGAAAAAGTCATCCATCCGAAGCATTTTCGATAGCGTTCGTCATTGGGTCAAAACACGGCAGTATACCAAATTTCATCAAAATGACCAAAAAAAAAAGTCAGACGGACGGACAAACAAGAGTCTGTCGCTTTCTGAATCGACCAGTATAAGAAAAGGTTGGTCTATCTCAGTTCTGGGTGTTGTGTACGTACGTGGAATTCAGCTTCGATTCGTAATTGAATAACATCTTCTTGGAAATTGTAAAAACCAGCTGGCTACGGAGATTGTCATCAAAGCACAGAGATTCCTCTTATGGATATAATGATGGAATCACGTTAAAAATCAATAGATAAGCTTTTCTGCAGTTAATAAAAATAAGATCTGTGGAAAAGAATATTTAGAGCGAACGACGTGAGGCGGAAATACACATTCGACGTTTTCCTAATGAGGTAATTAATTCTACTGCTTCTCAATGTTGGTTATACTACCCACGAGGACACGTGTATCCGATAAGCAGCTAGTTCTACCTACGTGAAACTGTTGTCCGTCCCTGCTATTCCAGAATTAGGAATATGAAAAGTATTCAAACAATGAAGGAGAAGGCCAAACTTGTTATTAATATATTTTAGTTGATTTCCTAACCTCACTTTATGACTTTGAGAAACATGCAAATTTTCCATTTCTTCGTTTTCATCTTTACTTATAATTTATCGCCTTCTCTGCGCATGCATGTCAAGACTTTTTGATATGTCTACGAAATTCACGTTAAATCTGTTGATAAATAGTCCTCCGTTTCATACCTATACATACGCAAGGATGCAGTCCTGCAAACTCGTACATGTCTAGGCTTTTTTGCCAACCATCCGCATCCGCATTTTGAGGTACGTTTAGGCTAAAGCCTGATATGGCATAACAGTTACAAAGCAATAAAACACGCTTTATTACACTATGTTCCATACAGGTTAACAACTTACAAAACTTAAAAGGAATAACACATACATGCAAAACATATATGAAATTTTTGAAAATTTTGTTTGAAGAGGATAAAATTTTGAAAGCATATCGCCAGAGTGATGATTGAAGAAAGTATTACAATATTTTGAGGAACTAAACTAATAGTTAAATAAATATTTAATTATACCCTACACCCTTCGTGCGGATGTAATAAACAACAACAAGGACTTGAGTTAAACCCACCTTTTATTACACTGAGTATATTCAAAAGGTGATTCTGAGTCGTTCTGGGCTTGCTTGCCCGTCTGTCCGTCTTGTTCTCTTGTGGTCCATGTAAATAAAATCTTATTTTGAAAAGCCGTTATGTGAGTAACTGTACTAAGTAAACTTGTGTAGGGTATTTAATGATGAGTTGTGCCCTGCTATAGTGTTTTTGCTTTTTTTAATTATGATTTTAGAATATATACATTTTCTTTTCTTACACGAAAGGCTTTCAAGCATAAACCATTCATATCTATTATAACGACACCTTCACGCAACTCAAAGTGAAATTTATTCAGCCCAATAATTTAAAGGCAATATATAAAATGGGAAAATTTTATTACTCAATAATTGCCTGTCGGAAAGTGGCTACATATCCCTAAGAACACAAACAATTCTTAAACCTTGTTGTTGCTTTGTTCAATCATTTGCTTCATTTGTTGTTATAAATTTGCTTAAAGGCCAGAGACTGTTTAAGATTTAAATAAAAAAGTTTTATTTTTTTTATTTTCGGTTTATATAAAAAAATGCTTATTGTACATAATAATATATGAATAGAAATTGCTTTTGTTAGCCATTGAACCTTTTTTAAAGCAACAGTTACGGTTGCCTTTGTTAGTTTATCCATTTGCCAGCACTTACTATGGCTCTTCGACTTTATAGCCGGAATTCGACTTTTAATGGCGCTTGTGTGTGTATGCGAAACTTCTCCTCAGAAAGTTCCCAAAAAGAAATACGACTTCAACGAATCCACCATTTTCATAACATAAATGTCATTATTATGTAGTGTGAAAATCAAGTGACGCAAAGGCAACGAGTCCTGTGCACGAAGGAAAAAAGAAAGATATATTTTAACTTTATGTTATTTTAAAGCAAAAAATTTAAAAATTTCACAAAACGACAACTCATGCAGATCTTATGCCCATCACCGAAAAATTTGCTAACTTTTATTTCTTATGTAATGCCTGAAAGTAGGCTTTAAAATTCATAAAAATGATATTTTTAGTCTTTTTCAAAAAAATTCTGGAAACCTGACTTACTTTATTTGTACTCGTATTGCAGCACTAATTTTTTATATCCCACACCATTTATTGTGCAACAGTATGTTAAGTTTGCGGGAATGTATGTAACACCTAGAAGAATTTGAGATAGACCAGACCTGCTGCTTACAATAGAAAACGATTCAGAAGCACCTCTGAAACACTTTCTGTATCTATTTACGCTTGTCTGTCCGTTTGTCTGTCTCGGTTTCCCGTGTTCAACCGGGTGCGCTGATGGTATACGGCACAAGGATGAATGATATTGGAAAACATTCCTCCTATAGAATACTCTACGTAGATATAGATAGATAATGTTTACGCGCTACTCACTTGCATATTTTCTAATATTTTTGCAAACGCAGGGCTGCCAATATCATCGAAGAGTTTCGAAAATTCTTCGTTTGTTTCGAGCTTATCGAAAAAAGTTGCCAAAATTTGATCTTGCGGCAACGCTTCCAAAATGCTATCGAATAAGCCATGTAATCCGCTAAAATGTTCTTCAATGGTTGTTGTTGTTAACGCTTCGCCTGTTGTACTTGAGTCCACAAACGCTAACGAAGTTTCGGTCGCGGTTATTGCACCGTTAGTTTCATTAACTTGTAATGCCGTTAAAGAACTCAACTTTTGTTCAAGGCCAACATCTGTGATAAAAAACGACAATGAGAAATATTTCAATTCTCAATTACGCCTCAATGTTTATGCAAAACTCGTTGTTATATAGAAATGATTAAATTGATATATATATATGTATATATCTACATATAAGCAAAATTGGATAAACAGGACTACGAAAAAGCACAGTCAGGATATTTTTAAATTTTATTATTTTTGTTAAATTTTATTATTTTATTATTAAATAGGCTTTTCAACCAACCGAACTAAGCAAAGAGCATATGAAGCATATAATTGGTTTGCGATGTTTTGACTTTGAAAATGAAAAGCTTATACAACGCAAAGATTAATTCTTTTCATAACAATGGAAATTTGCTGCAGTTGAAAACATGGAACTAAAAAAAATATTTTGGTTTTCTCAATTATGGTCTTTTCGCCAAGTTTTGTAATATCACTAAAAGGAATAGTTTTTGCCACTCAGTTATTTTAGACATAGCTACGAGCATTTTCCACCTGTTGTTGTTTCTTTTTATGACTAGAGAATTCAGCGGGTGTTTGCTGCGGTGCAAACGTCATTCCACAAAATATTTCAATAGCTTCTTCCAAGATTACTGGGGAAGCTCACTCTCACGTAGTGCTTAGACCAATGGTATGTTTGCCCAAATTTAGAATAATAGGTGTATAACTCTCCTTCCACCGTTAGCGATTAGATGGCGTTGTGGTAAGTGATATAGGTAGGTGTAGACTTCATACAAAAAGGTTGGGATTTTTTCAATATAACCCCATCGAGACATCAGTCGATTTGTCTGTGCATCGCAAAGTTATTTTCGGGTGAAAATATCAGTTCACGGGGCGGATTTTTGCCCTTTGGGAGGGATTTCAATTGTTAGCTTTAATATGGAGTAATCCGCTCCTTAGGCTCGTCGAATGCTTTCAAATACGTATGAGGAGACCGTTATTCGCCAGACATGGTGTGCTGATTGCCCAAACCGCATGACTAGCTGAGTAGGAAAGAAACACAAGAACCAAGCCGGTGTTCATGAGTTCAAATCTCTACGCAGCACAGCTTACTTTCACAGTAACTGCAGTGAGTGCGAAATCGCTAAAGACGTAAAATATCAATTGCGCACACCGGCCGCTTTCCTATCTCTTTCTCTTTCCTCACTACATCTCGACCTCCACCGTATTACATAAACAGAGAAGAGTGATTGGCCAAATAACAAAAAAAAAAAACGAAAAATATTCGCAGTTTAGGGCCCATGCTCTGCATTTGGCGAAATTAGCTCGGTGCAGTGTATTGTGAGCTACCAAAACCGGTTGAAATAATCACTGGCGATCGAAGGAAATTAAAGTTGAGCATTGCGCGACCGGAATTCATCGGGAGAGACGATGAAGTGATTTTAAAGGATGACGATGCCTTGAACGTTAAAACGCGAAGTCTTGCTCCGAACGCTGTATTCTCTAGACATTGTTCCCTGTAGCTGTTGCTTCCGCTGATCAATCGCATGGGGCCTGATTGACCAACACTCTCCCTCATATGAAGCAAATTTTGCAACCCCGGATTCCTACGCTATCCAAAAGATGGGAGAAAGTAGTAACGATGTACAATGTTTTAAATAGTAACTGTGTGATCAGCTTTTTGCAATGAAATCCCGAATGGAAAAAAACACAAAATTATGCATCTAATAGGAAGTGGTGATGGTCAGAAAGAAGTAAGAAAGCAAAATAAGATAGAGAGAGTGGCAGCGATGATAGTCGTTGCTTGTGCTCAATCGGTAACTGTTATGCCTTGACCGACTGACGTAATGCTTACAGCCGCGACCACGCATGCTCTACGTTGGATAAATCGGACGGTAAGTCGGTAAGTGTTATGCTTTTATTGATTGGCATAACAATTACAAAAGCTGCGACGCATTTTGTCCTAAGTTAGATAAATTGGACATATATGTATATTTGTTTATATATATAAATACATATGTCCATCCTTCCGATTTATCTGGACCGCAGCATAATTGATCGTAGTTATAAGGAGTGTTAGTCAGTCAGTAGAGGCATGACACTTATCGAACATATATTAGAATACATTTCAACACATTTATGATTTAGTTAAAGAGTTCAAAGTCATATTTCGTTGCCAATTATCTCCTGCATCTTTTTAGCTTTTTAAAATTAATATTTTCACGTAAAATGTTTTTTCTCTAAAGATTACCAGTTTTCCTAGTAACGACATCGTGAGTAGCCATTAGTTCATTATTGTCATTCCGATAGGATGGCGGCGATGCATCATCTATTTTGTTGGTGAGATTTGCGATGGCATTAACGAATTTGACTAGATCTAAACCGCTATTATTTAAATAGCGTAAAAATGCTGACATTTCCGGCACAGCGATAATATGCTCTTTGAGTCGGGCAAACTCTGAGCTAGACATAAAACTGTAGGCACGCTTCACTTCCGGATCATTGTGATAGTAATGGCGTATAATGTTTTGTACCCGCTGAGCGGGTATTAAAGCCAAAAAGTCACTTAAATCAAGGGGTGTAATAATTGGGGCGTTTGCATTGTCATTAGAGTTCATTGTCGTCGTCATCGTCACATCAAATGCTTTAGTAGATAATTCAATTTTATGCGGTCGACCATCAACAACATCAATTGCGACATTATCATCGACTTTAGTACTATTGCTTGGCAATGTAACGGATGCAGTTGTTAATGAATCCCTCTCTAAAACGGATGTTGCTAATGTTGATGCTAACGACGATGATGGTGATGATAATGATGATGGTGATGATGATGGTGATGGTGGTGGTAGAGTTGGTGATGTTGATGTTAACAAATCAATTTGTTGAAAAACTTTAGAAGATTTTCTATTCGATTGTCGTTGGTCTAACTTAAAAGTGGAGGAATCGATGGCAAAAATCAAATCGTCGCTATTGTTTTGCATAAAGTCAGAATTCTCATGAAAATGGTTTATGCTGGCATCATTATTACTGACATCATTATTGTTGTTGTTATTGTTGTTATTGTTATTATTGTTATTATTACTATTGATGCTGTGCGCATTAGCCGTTGCTGGTAATGAAGCAAGTGTTTTACTTTGATACTGACGTTGTTGTGTATTCAATGCATTTTCTAAAATTCCAGTGAAATTTTCATTTTCATTTGTTTGGCTAAAACGCACATTTTCCGCTTTGGTTATGATTTCGGCAACGCCTACGTTCCTTCTGTAGTCATATATAGTAGCGTTACTTTTATCGTTAAATTTTAAAGCTGCAATGTTGTTATTATTGTTTTTGTTGTTTTCGGTAACACTTTGGGGATACGTGGAAATAGTTTGACACCAACTGCCTAACAAAATACATAACACAAAATAAGTAAATTCACGATTTTCCCGCATTTTATGATGACGATTTGAGTCTCGTTGACGGAAAATGAAACATTCAGTTTTCACACACACAACTCATAGATCCCGTTATAAGTACTCGAATACGCTTAATTAAATTTTCATCAAATAAATTTTCAAATATCATTATGACTATAGATTCGATTTCGTTGCACACATTTCCGTTAAATTGAATTTAAATTTAAAACATTTTTATATAATTTTCATTAAAACAAAAAATAAATAAACTCAATAAACAAATAAATAAAGAAAAAATCTCTTAATTTATCTACAGTTCCGCGCGGCATACAGCACTCGTCTGCTAACTGAATGAACTGGAATGGACACAATGATTGAAAATGTAGCTAAATTTCAATTTATTTTAATGATGTTGTCGACGTTTGAAAAAAAACTACTAGTGCACACAAACCATTGATTTCTTCTCTTCCGTTTTTTTTTTTTTTCTTTTTTTTTTGTTTTTTTCTCAACACATCATGCTTAATTGAATTATGTCTATTATGTAGTCCAAAGCAGCATCACCACCAAAGCGGCCACAAGCGTTGAATTCTATATCGAAAATTGCATTTATGACGGTTTGATTGTAGAAATTTTCAAATTTTCTAATATTTACATAAAAATAATACGCTTCCAACGAAATTGAAATGTTCGATTAGTTGTACGAGCCTTACAATGTTTGGGTTGAAAAAAGTTTTTCCTTTTTTCTTTTTATCCTTTAAAAATTTAAGGCATGTTTTTATTGAATTTTACAATGGATGGAAAGACAGAAATCTTGTTATTCACAAAAAGTCCATTTCATAGGCAAAGCCAATGTGACAAAGTGTTAAGACTGAAGAGCTTTACATATGTAGAGGTTTAGAATGAAGGCTTCTTTCCTCTTTTTCAAATTCCAATAATTTCGCTACTTTCTCCCTTTCTACAAATCGTATTTCGTAATCTTCTTTTTCCTGATAAAAGAAAATCTGTTTTTTTGTTGGTATAAAGAATGTGTTTCCTCTCTGCTTCTCTCATCTATTCATTCATTGCGTGCAGGAACAGACTGCAATTATTGTTCCCAGTACCTTTGGTCATGAATATTTTAAAAGTTTTTATAAAAGGGGCGCGGAATGCGGTTATGTTTGGTTTTAACTGACTCTTTCCGCACACATTACTGCTATTTGCACGATATCCTAAATACAGCAAAGATTAATTCACTTAATATATCGTTCGTAACCCGCTTTGTGTGTATAGCTTAGACTAGATGTTGACTCTGCATCCGCCATTTGTTTATTCCCTTTTTAGCATGGGAGGCCTTGTCGTTACACATTTATTGTTGAAAACATTGTCCACAGCGTGAAGAAAGAACACCTGGCCTTGGGATACCACCAAAAGAGAGGAAGTATCGTTCGAACGAGTAACAATTGAAAAATTGAAATTCTTTGTATTCGCAAGGAGAAATGTGCGCTGATGTTAGTGAGAAGGATAGAACATTCTACATTAGAATTGCATATCAAGTCCATATTTTGTCTGAATTGCATCAATTATTGTCGTTAGTGCTTCTTAGACCACCTTTCACTTGGTTAGAGCAAGCCATGTCTACCCCTGTTGACCCCGCGTTCTCCTTCCTAGTAAATGAAGCCGCGATGGATGTCCAGCTTTATCGTCGGCAGCAATGTTTCGTCTACGCTATATTACGTTTATTCGAGCTTCGAACATCGTTAGTAAAAATTTTGCAGCACTATTCTTCGAAGTACGAAGTAAAAGTAAGGTTTCTACCAAATGGCGTTGACCTTGGCAGACAATTGCACCCATTCAAAGTTTCAAAGAACCATATTGTATACGCTTTATGTCTTACGCTAAAAGAGAGTATTCTCAAATCAAGAAGCCGTACCATTGTTCAAAAGCCTACTGTACTACTTGCGCTCCGTCTTCGAAAACGGCGGTGTCATGTTACTACACCTTATATACAAGCTTCACATCAAGTCTTTATATGAAAAGGTATCCGAAGAATAGAGTGATCATCCAACTGCACCAGTGGACGATTAACGATTTCTTCAATTTGTACTAATTTTTTCCTCATTACGAAGGATTTTCCCAATCGATTACGATTATCCTTAAACATGTCCTAAGCAAACAGGAAGAGAAGTTCAGATCCGGTTCGATTTGGGAGACACAACAAGAATTCGTCCCCACATCAATAAATGAACAAATTTACGAAAGTGACGCTAAAGCGATACCAAATTAAAACGACAACCTGAGATACCTGAATCAAGGGGATAAACTTCTAAGTATTAACGGTGCAATCAGGAATTGTAGTAAGTGAATAACCAATGTCGCTCTTTGTCAATAATCAATACATAGATTTTTTAGAAAGCAATAATGCTTTTCCTGACAAAATACTGTTCTTCTTTTAAAGGCGAGATGACATGTGATACGAAAGGAAGAAATATATCATGAAAAATTGCGAACATTTGGTGAGAAGAGAAATCAAATATTTAGAAGAAAATATTTAACGAAGCTTCACTCTTTCTTTAATATAAATTTTACGAATAATTACTTAAAAATGTTGTTCTACTTTCAACTCTTTCTTTTTCAGGTGTCACAACGTTTCGAAGATGGTAAGCAAGCATTTAGTTACCATTTGAAATGTTGAAATCGTTTACGTCAGAACAAGAGAAATCTATCGGGACAAAGTTAGTTAACTGAACTAAATTAAGAACAGAAAAATATTCGCGCAAAAATTTTATTATTGTATGTAGGTCACTGTGTAGACTAGTTTTAATGAAAAACATTTAATGCTTTGCTGGCATATGAGTGACGTGATTTCGACTAAGAGTTAAATAAATGCGAATGCGGAAAAAAACTTTTTGCGAGCAAATTAAATCTACTTCCAATTTTTTCTTTTTAACATTTCTCAACAATTTAAGGTCGAAAATCAACAAAATCCCTACATGGTTTCGTCCATAGAGTTAAGGAAAAAAAGGAGTAATCCCGCATTTTTCTCCCCCTACACACTCTCAATTTAAAGGCTTTGAAATCTTACTTATTAAAATTATTAAAATTAATTCAACCAGAGAAATAACTTCTAAGGCTAAAGGCCAAAGTGTTAAAGTACGAGCACCTAAGGCTATCGGCTTTATTCAAAACTCTATCGCACTTGCAATTTGATTCCACGACCATAGAATTGTTAGTCGAGATCCTTTTCTTTTTACACTCATGATCGAAGGGTGAGGGGTTTGGAACGCCCAAAAGGAAACTTCATAGACCCCACAAAGTTTATTGATCAGCGTCAAATTCTTAATCGATTTAAGCATGTTCGTCTTTTTGTCTGTTCGTTGCCCGGTTGTCCGTCCGTCCGTCTGGTTAACATCCGCTGTAAACTATCTCTTGGCCGCAGAAATGAAACCGTCTACTTCTAATTCGGAATTCCTGCGCGCAGGCTGGTATTGAAATCAAGCCCGTTTGATCAAGCGACACGCTTATAGTATTAGGTACACCGAGAGAACCGTTGTTTTTCAAAAGTAATAAAGACAAAGTTTTTTGCTCATGAGCAGATAAATCTATAAAAATTTGAACGCATATTTTGCAGGCGAAGCTGTACTGCCTGTACAAAAGTGGGGTGAAATGGACCATGCCTACCCGAAATTATCTCAAAACTTAATTTTTTTGTAATACCTGGCCAATCTAAAATTCAGAATTCATTTAAGCATTTTGAAATGTTCATGTGTCCATATGTCCGTCTGCGCTACTGTGTAGGATCTGTGCTGATCCTACAAAAGAAATTGGGAATGATCCAAACGATGATGAAAACTGCAAACACTTTTGCTCTCCGCTTTTCCGCGTGCGCCATATAAATTTGCTCTTTTATTCTGAAGATAGAAAAAATATTTTTTTATATTATGTTATAGAGCATGAAAATTTAGTTCTCTTCTTTTTTTTCTAGGATTACCGTGATGGATATATAAGATTCGATCACGGCAGAATATAACTTTCTTACTTGTGTTGCATTACGAGTTTGCGGATTTATGCAACATTCAGAAGGAGTAGAGGTAGACTTACATTTTATTATACCGATCGATTCAGAATGACTTTCTATCTCCTTGTTTATCCGTCCGGTAGTTTTGCATGCTTGTGTCGAACATAAAGGCCACAAATTTTAGGATATTTGGATACTTGGTACATTGACGTGTTTTGCTCTAAGAACGGAAGGTATGGAAAATAGTTCGGATCGCAACACTTTCTCGAGTACTTCTCATACAACACCTTATTTTGAAACATTATTATACGATTAACTAAAGGCCAGTGGAGGGTACATTACTGTCGGCCGCAGGTTACTGTTGTCTTTTTACTTGCGCAGTTTTGATATTCAATCCATTTTGAAAACTTGTCAGTGCACAGAATAACATCAAAATAACTCAAAACTTGAAAGGTGGACGTGGACAATAAACGGAGTTGTGGTGAGTCGTTTTAAGAGATTGTAGACAGGATGACACCTTTATTTTTGTGTGCAAGTCGAGATAAACCGCAAAACTGTCGCCACTTCCCTTGTTTAGTCTAAAATCTCAAATTTAATTCAATTTTATTCGCTATTTCTCTAGACTCTCCCTGAATCTATTCTTCGATTAGAAAATGCATATTTCCGACCCTACAACCGAAAGTAATTCGGTTAACCTCCCAAAATTAATCCAAGTGTCCTAAAGTACTCCGTTTAATCGAAATTCATACTGAAGTGACACGCACTTCAATTCTCGATGATTCAAAAAAGGAGAGCATGAAAACAGAATAACAATTAGAATAAAGAAATAAAATATATTTTGATTACAATAAGCGTAGCCATGTGTCTTAAAAAGCATGCTGATCGGTCCTATATATATCCGTAAGATTTGCACTATAATTCCTGCTTTCGTATGAAACTCGCGTGTCATGGGAACTAATGCGATTTTAGAAACGATCAAAAATGTATATAAAGGGAATGTGCACGTATTCGCAGTGCGCCTTTAAATAAAAGCCTTCATTAGTGAACGTGTATGTGAAAAGCTTGTGTGGAATAATGGCTTTTGAAAAGCAAATATGATCCCAAATGTGTTTTTTATGTGCTTAGTGTGTACGTTAACCAGATTTTAACCTAAGCCCTTTGATAATTTATTTAATTTTCTGCCATCATTTGAGCAACAATAACAAAAATAATGGAAATTTTATAACGTGGATCACATTATGCCATAACTAAAAGTTATTTTAAAAAGTTGACACACTAACTTAACGTTAATTTTGTAAAATAACAAGTAACCTGAACGAAAGCAGACAGAGGCAGGCTGGCTTTTTCGTTTTTCTCGTTTTTAATACTCATATACAGGCATACGCACGCATATATGTGGAGGGGAAAAAAGTGCGAGATACTTGAAAAAGGTATTATAATATAATTAACTGCACAGAAAACTTGTTGTGAAACACAAACTTAACCCATAACACACAACAGAAATCTCTTTTAGCGAAAAACCACCTGAGACTGTTGTGCATAAAGTACGGCAAAGCTGTGGTAAAGGTACGGCTTCGAGAGAGAAAGAGAGAGACGGAGAGGTTATGAATACGAACGTATATAAGACATAATATGAGCAGTTACTGACACTTGTAAGGAGCACATTTGTACAAACGCCGAAATAAGAAGATTTAATTTAATAAATTTCTTTCGTTTTTGAAAGAAATTTCCATAGTTTGTCCGTCCATCTGTTTGCCATGTTATATATTGCGCAAGCCCTGCATGATGTTGGCATCACGGCTTTTTTGGCAAAGAGCTGAAAAGTTTTTTAATTTCTTTTTCTTAGTTTTCTTTTCATTTCCGAATTACTTTTTCTGAGATTGTCGGGGTAAAATACAAAGTGTCAACATTTATTTCCACCTTAACACTTTACCAAGAAAACGAAAAAGGAAATTACCCACCAAACGCTTAAACACTGACAGGCGCGGGCAAAGCAATTATAAAATTTGCTCAAGTAACATTTTTATTTCACCCCATCGCTACAGTCTCGCAGTTTATTATTTACGAAAGTGTTGCAAGCAATAGAACAAAGAGTATCCTTAACAACAATAAAAACAACAAAAATAACAATATTCAACATTGTAGCGTAGCAAAATAATAACAACAACAATTTAACTTAAAACTTGACTAATTTGTTTTCGCAAGCCAAAAAAAAAAGGCAAAAAAACAAAAACAA
Organism: Glossina pallidipes; assembly: GCA_000688715.1. Taxonomy (NCBI): domain Eukaryota; kingdom Metazoa; phylum Arthropoda; class Insecta; order Diptera; family Glossinidae; genus Glossina; species Glossina pallidipes. The sequence goes on from KK499769.1 coordinate 2,767,343, forward strand.
AAAACTCGAGTTATAAACATTACCACAAAATTAGCAAAACTTTGGATTTGGGTTTTTGATGTTCTTTTTCCTCCTCTCCGCTGTTTCGCTTCGAGCCTCATCGCAAAAACCACTCAAAAATAACATAAATAATATTTAACGCCAACACTTCAAAGGGACCAAAAAGTACGCAAGAGATACATAGATACGTTCGAGAAAATTATGCTAAGACGCGAGCAAGAAAGCTTTACTCAATTTAGGACGATTTTTCGGTACTCCTCTCACCAAACGATCGTCTCCTCAAACGGTAGGGATTATTGTTGTAGGAAATTTTCCCATGCTGCTAACGAATCTTCGTGCAACCTGCTGCAGTCTATAAGTGACGATTTTTTACTCGCCGCAGGCAAAGCAGTCCCACTCTCAACAAGCCCTTTCGCCATTAACTTTGAACACATAGACATTGTGGCAGTAAGCTTAGCAACAACAGATGACCAAGCTACCTGCTTAGAACACCACATAATTATGTCGACTCGCATTACCACGTTTAGTCCATGTTAACAAAAAAAGAAGAAGGTTATATATATGTATATGACTCCTTACACAGGACCTTTGTTTACTCGATTTTGAAATAACACGGTCCCCCAATAAAGGGGCGAATTTGGTTTTTCCAGCGCGAATCCCAAACAAAATGTTTTCTAAATTCGAATTTTTTACCAGTGTCGGTCGGTTACTGGCTCTACCACGGGGAATGCCCGAATTTTGTGGGCATTTTAATCTTCATCTCGTTGTACTCCCACTTGAACACAGCAGTTCTTTATTATACCCAGCACCGAAGAGTAAGCGGTATATTATTTCTGTCAAAACGTTTGCAACGCCCACAGGCAAGCTCCAGGCACCCCATAAAGTTTACATATTCGTGATCAATATCAAACTCTGAATCGATTTAACCATGTCTGGTTGTCCGTCTGTATAATATCTGTTGGTTGTCGACTTGAAATTTTGCATAAATATTAAAAATTCTCCACTGTTGTGGAACCTGGCTATGCGTATATCTCTTATTCCAAATATTTCTTTGAAAAATAGAAAATTAAAAATTCTTATAATGCATATCCTTTCATAAATAGTGCCAGCTAGGGAAAGCAAAAGCTAATTCAACGTATTATTTATCGATGTAAGTGATGCTTCTCTTACGATCAACGTTTTAAGTAGACAGCGATAAATTTTATTATTAGAGCAATTAAAAGTTTTAATTACTTGCTGAAGAAAATTTTATTAAAAAATGTTATATTAATTTGTTTACAGCTTCACTCTTAAGCATTTTCCTGCAATATTATTCAATTTTCTTATTGGAAATATTCACGATACCAGTGTTTATAAATACATAAGCAATAAACGATTATAAAGTATTTTAAAAGTTCAAATACACAAACGCAAGCAAGTGTCTAAAGGGAAAAAACAAAAACCACAAGGAAAAAAACTATATTCGTTCGCGTCCGAATCTTTTATACCCATCACCATTATTCTAAAAAAGAAGGGGAAAAATTGGGAAAATCGAACTTTCAAACTTCTTAATTTTGAGGGGCGTGTCCGATTTTTTTCATTTTTGTATAATCAAAGTGGAAATTTATTTCGTGTGTCTGCAGTCGATGTCTCCATTTGTACGACCATCAGTACGCACAGTAATTAACAGACAAATGGACAGATGGGCTGACAATCATCTCGAGAGCGACATTGGTTTGATATAAATCAATAATGTGTAGTGTCCGAAGCTTCTTGCGTCTTTCTGCATCTCGCAAAATAAAGGAACAAAATTTCAATATCTTATACCATTTAGAGGGCGTGGGCAATTTTTACCATTTTTGTGTATGTGCTGCAAGACCACTTGCATCAGTAAAGAGCAAAGAACCAACTTTTTTTATTTTTGGAAATATGGGTGGAGCTAGGTTATGTTGTATCGTGATTATGCCCTTTGATCGGTTTGGCTTAATTTTTAGGTCAACCTGCTTTCAATAAAGTTCCGAGGCTGCTGTCAAATTTGAAGCAGATAGCATCTTTTTTGCGCCCAATATACCAGACATTATACAGACAGACAGACGGAGATGCTTCCAGGTATACGTAGTTCATGGGGCCTCTGAAACTTTCTTCAGCTTGCTGCCAATGCGTAGACAAAATGAATATATTCTCATCTTTCGGTGGTGGGTATAAAAAAATTATCGAATAATAATAAATTAACCCTTTAGACGATCAAATAATTAATTGTCTGTGGTTATATCGCCGCGAATTTCTCACTTTTGTTGATTTTCATTCATGATTCATATTCCGGATAATACAAGATTTATTTGTTAACAAATATTTTTATTAAAATGCACAAAAATGATATTAACAATATTTTTCTGATATCAAAGGAGTAAATAACGCATAATTATAATACTTGCAGTATTACTTCAATTAATCCAACTTTTGCTAGGAAAGCGTAAATAATCCATACTTTTTACAAGTTATAGAAGCTCTGTACAAAAGGCGAATACATAGGCCATGCTCGATCGATCAATGCATTTTTGGCCTGATCTGCCAGAAATACCCATTAGGTAAATCATCAAAATTGATAGAAACGTCAAGTCAAGCCAAATATAATAAAAAGTGTTATTCAGATAGCTGCCGGAAGTAAACGCGGAAGGTTTGCCAGAACGTAGAGCGATTAAACATAAAAGTTTATTTGGAAGGGAAATGTAAGACGAGATCGTAAAAACTCTGCGAAGTACGATAAGTTGAAGAACCGAAGTTAAACATTGTCGCACGAATTACCCCATCAAGTACATGTCCTTACGAGCACCTTAGCCATTTCAACTGATATAAATTCGATATTATGCGTCGATTGTGAACGATGAATAAGATTGGGCTTTTAATCGCTTCAACAAAAACCATAGAGTAAACCGAAGGCGCCGCTTCCGTGGGAACCAAGGTGATCCCAAAAAGCCTAAATGTTTCCAATATCAGTACCTACGTGGAAACCATACCAAAAGAGAGCTCTTTGAACCAATTGTATGAAAGAATTCAATAGAACGACTCAGTTTGCAGCGGAAGGGGGTCGTTTATCGTAAGAAAAATGCTCGAACTCGAACACGTGTGTTAGCAGTGACAAAATTGGCGTAAATAAAATATGAAATTCTGTTCGCTTTCTACCCAGTTCACTAGATTTAGCTCCATTTGATTTCGTCTCATCTCAAACTTAAACGGATTCTAACATGCGAAGTAATCTAATATGCGTGAAGTGGCTCCGCCGTATAAAAAGACGTGCCTTAGTGTCTCTAGGCATCTATTGTTGTCGTAGTTTTTCTGATGTTACGTTATACAGAACGTTTCGCTATCACAAGAAAACTTTCCGATATTTATTTTATTATAAAACAAGACCGTTAAGTCACGAAAACCGCAAAAAGGGCACAATAACACACACAGTCTCTGTAAGATTTGTCTATGTACATTTATTAGCGAGCCGCGTAAAAAACTCTACATATCAGTTGTGAGAGGTAACAAAGTCTGTGATAGATGGAATGATTGGCGCCTATTATACGCATACGAAAGCCTCAAGCGTGTGCAAGTCATGAATCTTTTTTTGGCTTTTTTACACCCTACACTACGTTAACGCGAATGTAAGCAACATGTGGAAGAATTTGAGGTGGACCCACCGTCTATTATAGGTAAGCTCGTCTGTTCGTCTGCCCGTCTTGTTTTCTCTTATTCAACCTACCGGGCGCAATGCTTAAGATATTTTGATGAACGCCGAAATGTTTTGGCCCAAGAACCAACGCTATAGAAAATGGCTTGGATCGGACCACTTTCCATATAAGTCCTTGTTTTGAAAAGCCATTATAAGAATAATTGTATTAAGCGAAGTTGTGCAGGGTGTTTAATGGCGGGCCATGGAACAATATTGTGTTTTTACTTGTTCCTCTTCTTTTAACTATTTTACGTTCCAAAAAATATTTACTCGATCATAGTTTCATATCATCATATGATTAATTTAGATAGAGAAATAAATTCAAAGACTAAAGTCTTAAAGCACTAGCATCATCCAAGGCTATCGGCTTTATTGAAACTCTACCGCTCTTCAGATTTGAGAACCCAAGTTGATGTGAAGAATCTTTGTTTTCTTCTTACAGGTATTTGGTTATTCAGTTTTTTTGCCTTACATTATAACTGAGAAGGCGGTGCATAAGAAAAAAAAGTTAAACTTCTCTTGTAAGAGAAAAACTCAATTGAGTAAATCTGTTTGTCTGTCTGTTGATATGTTTGTCTTGCTGTCTAAATTCTTGTAAATTTGTTTGTTGAACTAAAGTAATAATATAATGATGAAAAACACTTAAGACCGCATCATTATTCTCTGCTCGATGCCGGTGAATCTCTCTCCAAAAGGCAATAAATCATGTGAGTATATAAATCATATGAAAGCAACATTTTCAATTGACATAATGTGACATGTAATACATGGCTTGTTTTGTGTTGTATAGAGATATGAAAAGAATATGTATATTATACAAAATGACAATAACAACAACAATAATAGTAATAACACAATAATAAGAACAAATAACATATTTATTATGCATATGTATATTATTATGTATATATATATATATATATATATATATATATATATATGTATATATGTGGAGCTATATGTATGGAAGTGTATATGTATATCTATGCATTACGTAGATAAAAGCATATCGAACGCGTTGATGACGACGATAATGACGATAATAATAATGACGAGCTCGCTGATGCTGTTGCTATTATTGATATTCATGCTGATGATGTTACTGATTACAGACAATAATGGAATGAAAATTGACAATATTATAGTTGGCGTATTTATCACTTTATACTGATTGTTTTGTTGTCTGTCCCTATCTATTTGTTCGTGTAGCACTCTAGAACTAGTTTGTGTGCATATGAGTGCAAAGGCCATAAAATAATTTATATACGAATGCATTGCATTCGCGCACTCAAGCAAGCCAGAGAACAACAACAACAATAGCAGCAGCAGCAGCAGTACTAGCAACAAAAACCAAAAACAACAGACGCTAACAGAAAATTTTATGATATATTAGCGGTCGCGCACGGTTTGTCGTCGGCAAAAGTAGCGAAAAACTAACAGATTGACAAAACAATTGACATTATGGATGAGTGTGAAAATGAATCTAAGCCCGGAATTGTTTAAAGCTCCCATAAAATGGAATTAACTAAATAAGTTGAAAACTGTTTCTGCGGCAATGTGCAATAACTGTATAAATGAATGGTTTTGCGTTCCACCTATTGATGTTCTGCTATTGCTGAAGATCAGATATGAAACAATTTTCGCAAACGTTTCTACTAGCATAACTATATCTATCTGGACGTAATCTAAAGTATGTGGAAATATGATGTGGTTTACGACCATCTAAACTGCTTCTTATTTGTACGGAATCCTGCATATATTATCTTTCGTTCTATAATTTTTCAAAATTTGGGAATTCTCTTAAACCGATGTATTTCTTACTCTCTGTCTCTCTCTCTCTCTCTCTCTCTCTCTCTCTCTCTCTCGAGACACATTGTTCTTGGCATTTAGTTTTGATTTATTGTCACATTTTCAAACGTATAGTGTTCTTGAAAGGGATAAAACATGTTTTATATGCTCTCTTATTGTTACATGAGCATACGTTATGTACATATACATATGCATGTATATATATATGTAGTTTTTATTTTAATTTAACCTAAAGGTAAATTTTCAACATAAGCTAATATTTTTTTTCTTACAAACGTTATCTTATTCAAATTTATTTATGAGTCTCTCAAAGAAGTTGACAGTTTAGATTTAGAAATAAGTTAAGTATAAAGCCTGGAATAAAGTATTACACACAAATTTCTTAGTCGACAAAAGATAATTGGAAATTTATTGTAGATGTCATAAAAGCGTAAGGAAGAAAATTTTACTTTATTTATACATCCAACATCGCAGTATTCAGGTGTACTAAGTATTTCGTTCCGGTTGCAACGTCATACAAAACTAGATCCGCATAATTAGCTAAAGTCACCCGTCCATGTTTATCCAGTTGCCTGCTCGCGTATGGATGCACCTAAAAAGAATGCAAACAAGGCATTACCGGTTTGTTTACAGGACGATCTTACTTTGTCTTTGAACGTTTCTCATTTTATGATATTGTCGTTAAACTTTTCGTGGGAGTACGAACTATAAGCGGTATACCTTTTCGAGCTTTGGATGAGCTGAAAAGAGTAACTTTACATTTCTTTTACAATTCCGAGAAAATTGCTGGTGAAACGTTAAAGATAAAGAACATAGGATACGATTAAATGTCTGAGAAGCAGGGACGTCAACGATGAAGCCAAAGTTACTTCAACCTAACAATCCTATCCTTATGGATTGCTACGGCATTACAACTGATACTATAGAACTGCAGATCAGGAGTAGAATCATTAACATTAAAGATGAAGCCCAATACCTCTTAGTGGGACTGGTTGCCTGCAAAGCGTCGTGAGTTCCTTAACCAAGCTGATTTTTCAGCATGACGACACTTTGCCTCATATTGCGATAAAAGTTAGTAGCTCCAAGGTCCCACTGTACTTTCCGCACTCTACAGCCTACTCCTCCTTATTAAGACTTCTATCAACCGAGTATATATTCTCTGTCTGACCAATGCTTTTATTTCTTTGACGACACGAAGCTCTGAGATTGTTATTTAAGGTACGCATCCATATCCAGTTCGTGAGCAGCATTTGGCAGCCCTGTTTCAGTAACATCAGCGAAACAAAACAGCCATTCATGGCATCCTATGTTTCTTACCGTGTTAGCCATTTCACGAAATGAATGGTTCAATATCCTATATGTTTCCTACGTTTTATACCCTACATCACTTGTCGTACGGGGTTTATTAAGCTTGCGTGGACAGAAGAACTTGACATAGATCCATCTTTTTTTATACTGCTCAGCTTAGGAAGTTATTCTGACCCTTGTCTGCTCATCTGTCTGTCTGTCCATCTGATGTCTGTCTTTGCAATTTTGTGAATATTTCAACGTAATTTGGTACACTGACATGTGTTGCCCCAAGGACGAACACTATTGGAAATGTTTCGGATTGGAACACTTTGTCCACCACTCTTCTTACTTTAATAAGTTATTATATTAAACAATATTGTAATATTCAGAATTCCGCAATACAAATCGTTGAATAATAGCATATCGGTTTTCTAAATTGGTATAAAAAACCACGATCGGATGAGGTCATTTTTGGCACCCTCTACTCTATTATAGTTCCTACAGACACTGGTAAAACAACCTAACTTCCAGTATTTCTTGATGAAAGTTCGTGCATAACAGTACTTCCACATAAACAATAATCTTTCCGAATTTGGACAACGTAGGCCTATTAGCGGCAGCCCACCTCATATAAAGGTCGTATGAGAAATGAGCTTTTACGTCCAAGTTTTGATATTTTATGAAAACTGATTCGTAACAGTAATTGGATATAAAATTTTGAATAAATAGATTTTTTCCTATAGCTATATAAAGGTGCCTTCATGAAAAGTAAACACTTCCAAGGCGACAAGATTTCACTTGTAGTCTTTTATGGTAGCAGCAAGTGTATGTTACTCAACTTTTTGACAAGCAAATTGAGTTTGCTAAACTTGGACTATGTGGCTGTTTTGGGTATACTCCAATATAAGGATTTTCGTGAAAATTATGTCTTCACATAGAAACAATGTACCATTGTAATGTATTATCACGAAAATGAGTGAATGTCTTTAAGAAGCGAAATGGTATAGGGCTTGTCCGACTATGGTCTTGTATTGTCTTTGAATATAAAAGAAAGAAAACTCCTAATACAAATCTCTTTTAAAACACCTTTGAGTAAGAGACACCGACACAACTTGCTTTTCTTCTTTTGTTAAGCGACTCGGTTCAATGTATCGTTTGCGCGCTTCCGATTAGCTCGAAATACAATCGCGCAGTACAATTCTCCTTTATCCTATAGCTATATAGGATGGGATAGGACTATATCGTTCAAAAATTGTACCATACTCTAAACAGCATACCACCTAACCATCTTTTCCTTTAGGGACAACTTCATCTAACGTCAATGTAATTAAAAAAACAATTTGCATATTGCTTGGTAAACAAAACGAAAAAATTAAAAAAATGCATAATTCGCGCATGTTGAAGCACTCATTGTATGATAAAGAAATTGACCGAATTTCAGAAATTAAAAAGTGAAAGCAAACTAGGTCGAATCTGAGGCTATAACCTAGAAAGGAGGGAAGGAAAAAACGCAAAATATTTGTTTAGAATTAATAGAAAAAACTAAGAAAGAATTTTCTACAATATTTTGTGGACGATGTTGAGGTGAAAAATACCTTTGCTTCATAGTTTGTTTTTTTTTTTCATATTTTTTTTTTAATTCATTAAAATTACATTAAAATATTCAGTAAAATTTAATTGGTAAGAATTGAAAAAAATAATTTTCAGAATTATTTTTATTTCATTTTGTTAAAATGCTTTCTCCTTTTTTTTTGTAAATTTGAGTTGTAACGGTGCATTAACGGGGCCCATGCGATTGCGATTAGGCACACGTCCACTAGGCTGCGGCCCTTTTCTTCCGCCGGCGAAATCGATTGCACAGTGCTAGTTGATCGCAAACACATAAAAGTGATGAAACCCTTTAGCGTTGTTCCACCTTAAAATGTACTGATAACATCTTCTACAGAAATTGATATCTTCTCTGATATCTCGAATTTATTAAACAGTGATGTGAAGCATTTGAGAATCTTTATATGAGATCATCACCATCATACCATATTCCCCATATGAAAGTATTCATAACGCTAATGTGTGTATCATCTAATCTTTACTCTTTATGTCGAAATTGTTAAAAATTCAGAGGAGGGTAATCTCAAAAAAAAAAAGAAAAAAAAACAGAAAAAAGGAAAAAAAAGCTAATGTAAACAATCGTCTTGGGTACCATTTTGTATGAATGCCAAAGTGTACCTTATGCAACTAACGGAGATAAAAAAGCAAAAACCTTTATTCCGCTCATGCATATAAAATCCTTAGTTGGTTGTTTGCATTAGCAACAAAAGTAACACCGAATAGATTCCAGCTGTGTAGTTACGTTACCTGTTAAATATTCGAAAAATTGAAAAGCGTGGGACTTTAAATATACCTCTCCTACAACTACCGATGGCCAAGTTAGTTAAATCTATATATATATTCAGGCGTCATGGAAAACTTTAACAGGCTTGCACACGTCACTTACAACTGTTCATACATAAAAATTTATGCAATTTACATATGTGGACCGAAATTTATGCAGAAAAAATATTTCAATAGTTACTACCTATCTATACCAGTTTCCTATCGCCCCTCTGCTGACCTATTTTATGCAAATTTCTTATGCATACAGTTTTGCAAGCCCATCTTGCTACCTTTTGTTTTATAAGGCAAACACCCAAAATGTATATATAGAAAAAAATCTGAATGAAACGACATCAAAAATAAAAAGGAAAAAAAAAGAAAGAAAAATGCAAAACAAATAAAAATTTGGTCATTTAAGCGCTGGAGGCCACATCATCGCCACCATTCAAATGTACGCAATACACATAATGAAAGTGAAGCAAAAACAAAAAAAAAGGCAAAAAAAAAAAGAGTGAAAAGAGGCAAACGAAATATTTTAAATTCTTTCCGTTTCCCCTGCAGGGGAAATTCGAAACGAGGCTATTTATATGCTGACGGATGTTCACATATGCATAAATTATATATAGATTTTTTTCCTTCTTTTCATCGTATTCTTTTTAATACGATTTTTTTCCTCTTTTTAGACGCTTTCACTATAATTCATTTTCGAATGTTGATACACACTTATTGGCGAAATATTTAACAGTTGCCTATTAGGTTATGATAGAGAATGAAATACGGTAATGGAGTAAGAGAGTTAGATAGGGAACGAGACAGAGAGAGAGAAAGACAGAAGTTTTGCGAGACTAATTAGTGTTTGCTCCTGTTAGTTGGCAACTAGAAATGACATATCATTTAATTGCGATTTATAAAGTAGCATTAGGCTGAAAAAGTTCGATTTTAGTTTTGAACAAGTGATGGGGTAAAAAAAAAATATTAAAAATTCATGATAAATGACGATGAGTGATTGAAAAAATCACTATTAATAAGAAAATTAAAAAAAAGAAGGCAAGGAAAACACAAATGTGCAATACGGTCGACCATAAAATACCATGAGTCACCTTACAAGTGGTGGAAAAGTGGTCCGATCCCATTGATTTTGAATAGTGTTAGTGCTTGGGTCAAAACACGTCGACCGACCAAATTTCATTCAAATATATCGAACGGGTGGATACCTCAGACGGACACATGGATAGACAAGCTCGTTTCAGAAAGTGATCGGTTCAGAAAGTGATCGCTTTAATAAAAAATAGCTCCATCTTAAGTACTTCTGCATGCGCATCCGTACACACCTTACATACCCTTACAGTGAAAGTGGTGTAGAGTATAATTATTCTAATTACTTTACATCCTGTAGTTACACGAAAGAAAGCACACAAGTTACGGTGACGATAGCCCACTAAAACAACCAACATTTGTATGTCTTTGCTGAAAAGGAAAACTTTTACTCGTTGCTAAGCTAAATTTTATCGCGAGGTAAAAGAAAAAAATCGATAAAATAATTATTAAAATTAAAAAATCTTAAAAAATACATTGATATACAAGGAATAAAGGAGGAAGAATTCAAAACGCCGCTGTAGCCTTTTACTACGCCTCAAAGAGCTGTTAATGCAATTAGAAAAATTTAACTTCACCCCATGATTGTACGGTCGCAGAAAGTTTCTGTATTTCCTCATTCATTCATATATGCAGGCGTAGACCGGTTGAAAATAATTCACCGAGACCGAATTTTGTACCTCTGCCACCATTGCCGTAGCAAATATTTTAGGGAGAACAAATGTGAACAGCATAAGTGTTCTTTCCACCGCCACTTAAGACCAATCAGGAAAAACATAAAAGGGTAGCCCTAACTGTTTTTTTTTTTATTAATAATGATCTTCAATTGTTTGTTATTGACGACAACCTGTCCCCCTGTTTCGAATGTACGGAGAAATGTGCAACAGTTTCTTTTGGTGGAGAAAGTGAAAAAAAAGGGAAACTTTTGTCACTTGAACCTTTATGTGGGCATGGTCGACTTTTTACATTTTGAGGTATGAATAGTAGAGTCCTCCGCAAAATAAATCAGAAAATTTTAGCCAAATTTTTACTTAGAGAAAGAGAAGTGCCTTTAGCTTACGCTTTACTGTGAGCATGCAACAACTTGCCCTGTTTTTGCTAAATTTAAAGTCGATGGTTTCATTACTGCGACCAATGGAAATCAACAATAGACATCCCTCAGACGGACAGACATTGCTAGATAGATTCAGAATTTGATGCTGATTATATACTTTACAGTGTCTGAAGCCTCCTGTTCAGTGTTGGAAACGTTTTCACGAAATAAATGGAGCCTCCGTAAACATTTTTGTCACAGCTTTTCATGGTTTTCTTGACAGAGATATCGAAAAAAAAGTGCACAAGCGATCTAAACGGTTTTCCATATCAATTTTTCAGTGTTCCAGCAGCAACAAGCAATTAATCGATGGACGAACAAATAGGCCTACGTCCGTTGTCTCGAACGTCAGCAATCAGAATATAAAAATGACAAGATGGGTCCACAAAGGTTGGGGAATATGTTTTGCTATGCGTTGATAGGCAAGACTAGCTTAAGGTTTCGATTTGGACGGCAGTAGGCCTGCACAAATTAGAAACGAGTTGGGCACCTCCTATACGGACTTTGTATCATCACCACGGTGAAATTTTGGATAGTTTAACTGAAACGTGGCCGTCTCAGTTTCGAGTACCATGACTTCGGAAACGAAGAGAAGAAGATTTAAATCAAGAATGAAGAAATCATTGTGGAATTTGAAGCATATTTTGAAAATGTTCGAATATTAATGTGCTTTCGCTTATGTAGAGTTCATATCAAAAGTATCGGAAATCTAAAGACATTATATAAACTTGATTTCCAAACAAACTGAAAACATCTCTTAGTTAATCGATCTATGGCAACGAATGAAAAAATTTCCTATTTTTTATTTATTTTTTTTTATCTCATTAATACTATCGCTTATGCATTTTACAAATAAATTTTTAAGTATAACTTTGTGTTTCCACTTCCGTAACTAAAGAAAGCATTTGAAGTCTGCTTAATGACGCACATTAGTCCAACTGCCATAAATTATGAGAAGAATCCTTCATCCTACTCAAATTCATTTATCTTAGTGCAGACAGAGCACATACTCTCATATACATGTGATAGGTTTACATGATGTCTGTGCGAAAACTTTGGACTTATGGTCTTATAATGTTTTCCCTGCAGGAAATACAGCCTTAAGTTTAAGATGTCTTTCGCTGCTCAAACCATGATATTACCTTTCAACCAGCACATGCTTATGTTTAAGGTAAATGATGTTTACTCTCAGAGTATTATACATACACATATATGTATACATGTGTGTATATATAATTCTGCAAGGAAACAGTTAACATAACGTAAGAGTTTTAAATTAGTTTTTTTTTTGCTTTTTTTGCTTTCTTTTATTTAAATACAATAGCATTGGTAGTGGTGTTGAATTATCAAGTGAATAATGTTTACTGGAGACCACCTGAGGGTTTTATTTTTATGTGTAACCAAAGCATTATAGCTACTAAATAAGAGCAGAAACACAAAGACATACAATTATGTGTTCACAGTTTAATGGATTTCCTCCCGTTACCTACGTTCCGACATATTTGTGTTTTAAATGTTTTTGATGTTTTCTTTCCGTTCCTTTTTTTTTTCCTTTTTTTTTCTAAATTTCTTTTCCATACACTGAAGGGAAGTGTTGCGTATTGTATGTTAGAGATTTGTGTCTTGAATTGCTATTTGTTTAAGAGATTGTATTGATTGTGGTTGCGGGATGCTGTTGCCGTTGTTATTGCTGTAATTCCTTTAGAAACAGTTACCCATTCGAAAATCACTTTTGTTCCACAGCATTGTTTATTTGTTTATCTAGTTAGGTTTAGAGGCTAAAGGTCAATACGTATTGTGCATAATGTTTGTGCGTAGTTTAGTATGTAGAAGAAATACCTTTTGTTTTCACTAAGATGCTGTCATGTGGAAGGAAAAACTTTTCAGACATTTTAAAAGCCACACGTACCCTCACACACCCACCCAAGATAACAGTTTTCAGAAGCTTAATGATGCCTTTTCGCTAAAGGGTTACAGTATAAACAAATACATTTGCATTTTCCTTATTCTTGGTTTAGTTATTATATCGTAAAGCGAATATACTTGAAAGACCAACTTTTCTCACTACCTCGGGGATCTAAAATCCCTCCAAGTTTTGCTGCTGGTGCTGTAGTTCGAAATTCTTGGCACAATTATAAACCCAAGTAATTGGAAAGAAATTATATTCAAACTGGCGCGAATTTGCTGAAAGGCCATTTCAAAGTTACAGAGAAGGACGACAGATGCTCCATACCAGCCGGGAATCACCTAACTGAAAATTAGCCTTTGACGAAAGCTACATTTTTCATACCTGATTACCCGCAGGTGGGTAAATGTAAAAATGGAACTTGGACATAGATGGCCCAGGATGTCGCTTAGGGGACATACATTTTTCCAGATGTGTCTTTTGCTGTAGGTCGGACATCTGGCCACAATATTCAGTCGTAACCTAAGACGTATTGCTGTGAAAAACCATGTCTTTTTAACAACGAACGAAGCCAAGTTTCGCGTCAAATAAAGAGCATTCACCGCAAACGATATAGGGAGACAACATTCTTGTGTAGTATGGTCTGGGGATGAAAATTGAACTTATTTCGAGAAACTCAGACGCAACAATTCAAGGGTAGATCTTATTGCATCATCTGCACATGCTACGAGACTGAATAGCTTTGACAGCAACTATTCAACACCTTGAAGCGTTCCCCATTCTGAAATCAAGGGGAATATCAGAAAAGCAACATAAGGTAAGCTTTCCGATATCACATTATAGGGAATATTGGTTCGCGATACGTTTGAAGCGGTCAAGCGAGAAGTGATAGCCTTTTCAGCTTACTCACCAAACTGATGTCTTTCCGATTACCGTGCACTCTCTGAACAGCGTATCACCTCATTTATAAAAAACTGCGAAATTGCTTGACGGCTAACTGGTCCCAAAACAGCAGTAGTTTTGTTTTTTTTTTTGTGGCGGGACATGCGCAACTTCTGTTAGCTTATAGATGGGAAAGACACGTCTTCAATAAGATGGATTCGAACATTGCAGCGCAGTTGCGTGGGAACGATCGTCATAATATTTTTACGATTGCTTTCGCTTAGGACTTTCTAACGATATTCCATTGAATTATATCGTTTGCGGACCTAAACAAGTGCCGCAACTTGTAATTCAGCAAAAACAAGGCTCACCTCGGCAGTCATCTTTGCAATGAGTTGTGCTTTTTCTTCAATTTGTTTTCAGTTTAAATTTCTGCGCAAAATAGGTCAACAGTTATTCATAGAAATTCCTGAATACTATACTACCTTGATAATGTAAGGCTGTCGGCAACAGTGCTTATATGCGCCATAACATTGTTTTTCACTGCTTTGATTCATTCATGCATTGTGTACGAAACAAGTCAATGTAGGTTTGAGCACAACGATCGTCTTAATAATTATAGGACGCAAACAGTTAACCCGTAAAACTTGTGTAAATTAGGCAAATGTCTTACTTTCTGATGCTTAGCCTCAATCATTTGCACATAATCAGAACACTGCAGTTCCTGTCCGTTCCCAACCACAAAACTGCCAAATGCACCTACATTGTAGTCACGTTGTTTAAGGGACTACTTCGGTACGAAGTAAATCGATATTTCATTCACTATTGTTCTTGTAAACACGATATGTACGTTCGCTGCACAAGTGTAGCAATTTTTTTTGTTTTTCGAAAGCTTTCTCTTTAGACGCTTTTTATTTTAAGTTCGTTGTGTGTTATCATCAACACCGCCATCATTATTGACAGCATTAGATGAACACGTGGCCTGTGCATGCCTTTGAATTGCAATCTCTATGATTTTAAACAAAACCGTAGGCAGCAGTAATTTGTTCGCTACAGTTCTGCGAAAGTTATCAATGAGCAGATAGCTAGCAATGCAAGCTTCGCCTTAAATGGAGTACAAGCATTACGGCATTCGTAAAAGAACAATTTTCTTACATGATTGCTTGGCAACTGTGGTCAGTAAGTGAATGAAATGCGTGATAATAATCACTAAGATTATGAGGAAAATTGATTGATCGTATTCCGAACGCGTTATTTCTTCAGCTTAGCTTTCGCATAATGATTTTCACGGATTTATTGCTTTCAAACGTTTACCGTCAGTAGCAAAATTACTTAATTATGTCCGGAAAATGTACGCATTAGATTTCGTTTGGATGGAGATCTATTAAAATTTCAGGCAACTTGTGGATTTTGGAAATGCAAAAAAAAAAAAAAACAAAATTAGAAAACAAAAAGGAAGTTTTTAAAATTTTGAAAGAAAAGCAAGAAAATTATATCCAGACTTTTCGAATCTTTTATAGCCCATCGCCGTTATCCGATAAAAAGAAAAAGATTTCAGTTCTCACAACTTATAACTTTGGATGGATGTGGCTGCTTTTTTCTATCTTCATATTGAAAAAGAAAATTTATGAGCAACAAGCAAAAAACGCGCAAAGCAAAGGTATTCACAGGTTTTGTTACACAGGCTTATGGGCGTCTTGCAGGCATGTCCTTTGAAAAATTTGGGTAATTTTTAAACTCTCTTGCAAGTTCGTAGGTAACATCTTCCATTCTTTGCGAACGGGGGATTGTTTATCACAGATACTACGCAGTTGCGCAGGCAGACAGGTGGACAGACGAATGGATGGACTTGCTCAGGTGCTTTCTCAATTTGGCTAAAGTGGCCAAGAATTTATATACTTTACAAGGCATTTGAAGCCTTCTTCTGTGCGTTATAAAGGTTCTGAGAAAAAAGTGAAATTATGACAAAAAATTGCATAGGCGTGGCCGATTTCTCCCATTTTTGTTGTAGAACTACAGCATCGCCCATAGAATAGAGGCTCAATAGGATATTTATTTCCTATAATTCCTGCAAATTGCAAAAAACCAATTTTCTATTTCTTTTTGAAAATCAAAGGAGCCCTCGCCTTACGTAGTACCGTAATCGTGTCTTTCGACCGATTTTGCCCATTTCCAATACCAACTTGCGTGCACGAACATCCAATGTTTATACCAAATTTGAAGCCGGGAATGTCTACAACAGATATTACATAGACGGACAGATGGAGAACCGGACGAATAGACTTGTTTACATCGATACGTAATTTGATGCTGATCAAGAATATCGCTACTCTGTGGAACCTCTATAGCTTCTTTTTGGGAAATGCGAATATTTTGACAAAATGAATACACCACTCTTCCGGCGGTGGTGGACATAAAAAAGCAAATTGTTGTTGGCTGAAACTGACCTCGAACAATGTTCCCATATCTGCGTTGCGAACGGGTCGTACAAGCGGTTTGATTGGTTTATATTCCGACGTTGAAATTTCTATAATTTGTTAAACCGATTGACTCTTTATTAAACAATAAAGTTTTACGAAGGATTAAAAAATCATTAACTTCTCTGACATACGAACAAGGGTAAGCTTCTTACGTGTTGTGCGGTTTTAACATACACTTACGAACTTAAACCAAAAAAGGTTGCTTCAATAATACAGAAAATTGCTTATCTTCGTATGACACTAAAACTCTTACACTTGAAATTTATAACAGACAAACGATAAGTAGGACAAATGTGCTGACAAACGATTATCGATAGTTGAGGATGCAGCCTTACCGATTAAGCTCTGACTGTAACAAATTATTGTTTCTCATTATCATGCAAGAGTTGCACGTTTGATTGCTTCGGTCACGATTCACGGTCGTCGTCTCAATAAAGTTGACATTTTCTTATAGTCATTATAGTAATTATCTGAATGAATGAAGAATTAAATGAATTGCAAGAAAGACGCAGACTCTTTTACTCCTTCTTAGTCTTTCTACAGTAAAACTAAACTTTTAGTGCCTTTAATGTCCTCTAATAGAAGTCAAAAATTTGCAGTGGGAGCTATCGTTGAAAGTCTTATGATCTGTTTTCTTTGGTGTGTCCTTCCTTCAAGCAGATACAGGTCGCTGCATAATAATTATTAACACTTAAATGCATATTGTTGGCAATTGTCTACATTCCAGTTTCAATTATCCTTTAGTTCCACAAAACCTAAGTGTGTGCGTTTCCGAACGCAAGTTGATAACCACAGACAATAAACACAAAAAAGATCCAGTGATCTAGAAAAGGGTGATAGAAGCCAAAAAACACCAAAGTTCCACCAAGCCTGCCCCGTCAAAAGATGGTGTACACAATGATGACGAAATGTGCACTTCTAAAAATGGATGTGAACTTCCACGTTGTACACGTTTTTTTTTGAACTGTGTGCATCAAATGGAAGGTTGCTTTACGTCACAACGACAAAAAAATCTCAATTGCTTTGCAGTGTTTCTTACATAAACCGTATAAAAATTTCTTTAGTAATGAATAATATAAATACACGATCGTTTGCTTACGTCTACAATGATTTTAGAAACAGACGCATATCGTTGCCAAAAGTCTACGTACATTTTGTTTTGTTTTTTGCTTTTCAAAGCACATACTCAATATTAAAACTTACATTTTTTAAAGTATTGTTTAGGCGACCTACGACAATATTCGTATAAGACGCGATTTTCTAAAATTCCACACAACATATCGTGCCATTAAGGATTAAGATTATCATTAGTTTCGTTTTGTTAGCATTTTCATCGACTTAACGTATGGTCTTGTTTTCCACGAGTTTTCGTATTTTCAAGTTTTCTATGTCGCATTACTAAGGAATGTATCTCAACAAAAGCATGCAACGCGCGCATCGTTCGTTTTTTCTTTTTGTTTTTTTCGAGGCCACACAGAGTATTAACCTCATGCTAATGAAATGTTTTATATTCTTTGAATAGTCGATTTTATTTCACAAGTGTTCTGCAGAATGTCCTTCCGTCGAGATTCGCCAAGTTTTGAAATAAAAGTATCATTTTTAACACACAAACAACTCACATACTTTTGTGCATGCGACTTATTTTAAAATGATTGAAAAGTTCTCCTCGAACAACGCTGAAGGGAACATACCGCGTATTGAAGTAAGATTTAGGTTAGCGTTGACCTTTGCCAATAGTATTTGGTAGTTTTCAGCTGCAACGATTTAACTAAAGAAGACATTGGGAGTCAAAATTAGCTCGGCCCGATTCGATAAGCACAGATTGAGCAGGGCATAGAATAAAGCGGTGGGTTCTTCAATGGAATGTGTTACCTTGCAGCAAATGAAGCTGAGTTTTTTAAATTTCTTAACTACACCATGCAAGTTATACTTAACCGAACACTGGGTGTCTCAATATTCATGCAAGGTAGTCCGAAATAATTGTTTAACTTCAACAGATTAACTTAAAATTTCAGAGAAACTTAATCATTTAGCGGTCCGACTGTCCCGCATTAAAAACATCGACATCTACCAAATGTTTTTTGAAGCATGCTTTGCATTTCGCTTTCTATAGATGCACTTTATGGTAAATAATACGAACACTTTTTTCTTTATTCCTTAACTATAAAGTGCAACTTCGTTTTCTATTTATGTGTGAGTTTTCTGTTTTTGTTTAGTTTTTGTAATCATTTTGTTACTTTTTCAATATCCGTCAATTATCTATTACCTTACCAAAGGCGTGAACCAAGTGTGGGTTTTAGCAAATATAAGTCGGGTAATGCTAACCCTTAGATACACCACTTACACCACGTGGCCTAGTACGGTTATTCAGTCGTTTTGATAATCGTACACCAAAAACTAGAAATTACATGTCAGGAATGCTGGCATACTTTTCATGAGAGATCGTATATTTGAGGTCGCCTGGAACATCACAGGACGTGAACCAGATTTAGAAAACTTGATTTACTTCCTAAAAATTTAATATTTTTTCAGTTTACTTCATAGAAAACTAGAAATTTTACTTTCTCTCCATATAAAGCCTTGCTTTTCATAACAACCGTTCTAAATGTTAGGATCTAAAAAATAGACCTATTTGATCCAAGTACCCTGCTGTAGTCTTACTATAGAACGATTTTCATCATAAAATATTAAAAATTAAATTTTTTTCTGAAGGGTCGACTGTACATGAGAAATCTTATACGGATTAAGTTGCAAGAAATAGACCCATGTGGTTCAAATTTGGTCCACTTAATTTTTATGTCAAATTATTGTCACGAACTTATTTTCATCATGAAATACTTAAAATTATAACTGTTTACCATATAAAGATTCAGTTTTCGTAAAAATGGTTACATGAGAAGCGGTTCTACAAATTGTCCCAGACAAACTAAATTTTTCACACAATTTTAGAACATCGAAACACTATTACTCAGCGAGTTTTGTTGAAAAATTTTGAAAATTTGGAGATTACTTGAAAAGTTGCACTGATCCGAACCATTTTTGTTGCGGCAAATCTTACCACAAAATACCTTGCAATTTGCAACCTGTGAATTGAACACAAGAATATATAGGCAGACTTCAGAGAGACAGACGGACAAGCTTAGATAGATTCAGAAAACAATTCTGAATAATAAAAGGTGGGTCCGCCTTAAGCCTTTTCGGGTGGTACATACGTACAGCATTACCCTCCAGCACAAGTGGTGTAGGGTATAAAAAGCTGGGCTAGGCATGATACTCCATCTTCACGCCAGTCAATATTTGTCAATTGTATGCTGCTTCTGCAAGATTTTTAATAATTAAAGTATATTTCGATAACGATAGACTTATGTATATGTATGTACACACATGCAAGTTAAATTAAACAACAGTTTCATCACCATGGAGATATCGAATTTTAATGCAACCATTAGTGATAGAGGGGAGGGAAACACAAAATCGGGTTCTTCTGTTTCCTTTTTCTTTTTTTTCCTCTCGATTTTCTTTACTTTACCTTACTTTACTTTGTGTCAACCGTTTTAAACTATGTAGTAATTGTTAAATATTAAAGCGCAGCAATGTAGAGCAGGGACAATGTGTGGAGAATGTGATAAAGGGATCAAGAAAACAGGAGAAAATATTAAAATAACTTACATATCCTGAGAATGAACTGTTGTCGTCAGTTGTAGCAATTACGGCAGATTGAACGTTAATTGGATGTTAAAAGAGAGAGTGAAACGATATAAGAGATATATAAAACTTGTGTAAACGGTAACTGATTGAATTGATTTTATATATAGTTATATATATATATAAACATATAGAAAGCATACCCAACTTGCACGTAATGATATAAATTTCATTTCATGGTTAAGATCTTTTCAATATCGGGTATTTTGCTTTTTTTTTTGAAAATTTTTATCATTTCATTTTATATTTATGTGCTACACTGAAATTTAAATGCGATAACGTGATTAAAAGTGCACCCTGAGAAAGACAGATAAAGAGGAGAAATCATTTAAACGAAACGAACACGTTGCATAAATATTTATTTTTGGTTTCTCTTTGTCTGTCTTTTCACACTTTTTGCGTAAAATCGAATATGTGTTTAAGTAAAACAAACAATTCCGGACACCTGTGAGTACCGCGAATGAATAAATACTACGCTTAATGAAATGGCAAGGTGAGCGTGAGTTTAGTATCAATTATGATATATTTCGCATCAAAGAAGACAAGAGCATATAAAGTTTTTCATTTCATTTGAAACAAGGATTACAAAAGTGTTTTAAAAGGAAATCGTGTTCGAGTCATTTTGAAATTTTCAATCTATTCATGCATCTCCGTCTCCTTGCGCGCCTATTTTCCTTGTCGCAGTATCGAAATAGTTTCCTGATTACGATTATTTATGCTCGCACGAGACAGAGAGAGAGAGAGAGAAGCAAATAGCAACGGAATGGAAGAAAAATAGGGAGAGAAAGAGAGAGACACGAATGACAAAGAAAGAAAGCAAAGGTGAGAGAGACATCTGGTACAGGGAGCAAGTCTCTATCAGTATCTTCGGGCTTGTTCTAAAATAAGAGCCGTCTCTTTAATCCTTTTAAATGATTGAGAAGAGATTTCAAGTTTCACAATGTAAAGGTAGTGTCTTCTCGAGGATAAGAACAAGTAGGAGATCATGTGTGCTCTGAACGCTTCTTCATATTAAATCAATAAATACTCGATCGATTTTTATACCTGCAACGAAGAGTTGATGCACATGTTTTTCGTCAAACATAACGTATTTATTCTGTAATAGTAACTATAATAGTAATGGTTTCATAATTTCACAGTACCTGCGAAACTTAAATGAAACACTCACTTCATTTCTTTCGCTCACTGTGTTATTTATTATATACAAACCTAAATCATTTAACCTGAAATCATTACAGTTTTCAGATTCGTGGATTCATTCAAGTGAACGATTAAGTTGGCTTGGAGTGAGAATACGCTAAGCTAGAAAAGTGGTTTGCGGAATTTCCGGGCAAAAAACGGTACGAAAAATAGGAATTTGTTTGTGCGCCTAACAGTGAACTGGATTCGCCTACAGTTTTGCTGAACTTTCAATGTTTTCGTAATTTTTTTAGATATTTTTTATAAGACGAAATTACGATTATTTGGTTGATTTCAGTTGAAATTACGGAAATTGTTCGAAAGCACAAAGAATACTATCAGCATAAACGAGCTCTTAATATGCTCTATTTGTTAAAAAAATAAAAGTCCATTTAATTGAATATAAGCTATGTACTGCAAAAAGTTCAACTTTTATTTATGTGCAGAGTAAAGAAATATTAGTTTCTTTGCTTAAGTTTCACAATGTCGCCGAGCGTTTGCATGCAAATAACGTTAG
This sequence comes from Glossina pallidipes, assembly GCA_000688715.1. Taxonomy (NCBI): domain Eukaryota; kingdom Metazoa; phylum Arthropoda; class Insecta; order Diptera; family Glossinidae; genus Glossina; species Glossina pallidipes. The sequence continues at coordinate 2,789,369 of KK499769.1, forward strand.
GTTTCAGTCGGTTGTTTTCGTCATATGCTCGTAAAGTTGTAACTCCTCTATAGCGTCGTTCCATGTTAATCAGTGCTTCAATTTCGACTAACACTGAAAATGGTTCATGATGGTATCTTACCTAAGACCATAGGAAACATTATTATTTAAATGTCAAGATAAGTGTGAGGTACGTACACCTTTTGCCATACACCGAAGATCCTCAGGAAACACATATCTCGTCCAAACTGAATACGCGTAAGAGAAGGTATCAAACATTTCTTTGCAAAGATCCCGCACCAACGCCGAGAAAACAATTGGTTGCTACGTGCCGCGGACAAACTTTTCTAGTTCCACATAGGACTGTGAGATATTTCACTCCAATCTTTTAATTTCATGTAAACTTATGTTGTTATGTAAAACTGCGAAGTGTTGAAAAATATACTGATATTTGTGCACTTAGGAAAAAGTTTTCAAGTGAATTGATCCGCGTCCCATCGCGCTACATTTACATATTGGATCTCGTTTCTTTCTTTTTTTTTACATATGTCCAATCGTTTACTTGATATCTCCATATTCGCGAAAGACAGTGACGGTCAAAAAGAGGTAGGGAGTGAAAAAATGAGATTGGGCGTAGGCCTACGTGTAATCCGGCAGATACGTTTCCAATCGATATACCTTTATAGAGGGGACACTCCCTACGGCTACGACCAAAAAAACTCCACTGCATTGCACCGTGGAAGCCATTCACCAAACTTATTCACTTATTTCAAAGGAACTATAAAAAATGTTTTTTTTTTTGTCAAAGATCTATCTATCGCTGGCTACACATTTTTCAAATTTTCCTTCCAAAATTAGTGCCAAACCGGCATTTAATTTATTTTGAGACTATGCGCAAGTAACACATCCTTCATTCATTCCCTGCCATGGTTCAGCAGAACTATCCTTCATTTCCCTGCCTCTTTTTTCATAGAACGCGACCTAAGCACTTATCTCTACATCTTATAAAGTAATAATCCCTATATTTTATGGGCATTCACTACCAAGTCTTATTCTTTTTATCTGCACTGAAATTCTCTAATGCAAAATATGTTCAAGTCGTGTCTTTGGTGTACTAATGAAATAAAACTTTTCGTTTGCTTTTAAAAACAGCACAAGACTTGTTTAAAATATGTGAGAAGAAGTTGCAGTTGTAAGAAGCAGTTTGAAAAGGCTTAGTGTTTACCGTAACGCGATCAGTTTCTTTCACATCCCAGACGATAGTAACAGTTCCATTGAAATGTATTCCTTCGTCGTCAGCAATAACAACTGTTTCACTAACATCGGCAAAGTCACTGTAACCACCCATTTCCGGTTTATTGTCACAATCGTCATATACTTCACCATATGCGGGAACGAAACGATAAAGAACGGAAGTCGCTTCTTCCGATAATAATTTGTAAACTGTACAATAAGACCATTGTATCGCCACCGAGTCAAACTAACTTACTGTTACATGTCAACGAAATTCCGCTTTATATTGTTTTCAAAATTGCGAAATGCGCTCAACGATGATCTATTGTTACAACGACATCTGATCATACATGTAGTGAAACGTAAAACGTTAATGATTGCTGAGCTTGATAGGGTGGCAATGAAATTCAGTTTTAAGCGTATATTGTTAATGCTAGATAATATCGGATAACGAATATTCATACTCATAAGGGTCCTCCATGTTAGTAATGCCGAAAGCGTACTAGAACTAGATAGTTAAAAAGTCAGCCGGGCTTTATATAGACAGCGTGGGTAAAGATATATTGTTTTCTTCGCTGAAATATGAAAGACGATGTCCTTATCATGAACGATCCACTTTATCATGAGCGGTCGAATTCAATAAATCTAATCTCTCAGAAACCTTACGAGTTGATGTTTGACATTTTGGATCAATTAATGCCTTTAGCTTGACGTCCTCACTATTAACGGGCTCTCTACAAGTGGTGCAGCTTCAACATCAAAAGCATGCACGAACAGATAGCTCTGTGTGTTTAACGTCTGCACCTGACATGAAGTCTTAATCAGACGGGTTGCCTACAACCATCGGCAATCGATATTCAGTTGATTGACGACCCCTCAGGGAGAAAGGGAATCCCCATTGAAGGGGGCCTTTCTACCCTGAAGTACCGCTTAAATTAGAACAGATAGCTCTGTGTGTTTAACGTCTGCACCTGACATGAAGTCTTAATCAGACGGGTTGCCTACAACCATCGGCAAT